>JAFVLL020036617.1:0-65862 GCA_021397915.2 Tor tambroides | reverse complement strand
ACCCAGTAATTTACAGTAATACCCCCCCCCCCAATCGTGTTTATTTAGCTCAACATTTATACAGTGAATCAGTCAGCTTCCCTTCTCATGATGATGTGTAATTTTCATGTTCTCACAATCATTCCTTTCTTTTGATATGTATTTGTTTCTGCACTTGTGTGTGAGGAAAAACCAGCTTTCCCATACGCATTCGTTGCATGTCAAACCCCCAGCACTGTGTACGCAAAACAGGCAGCGTCTCACATATGCGACTGATAAGGCTGTAAGAGAAATTGATTGCTTGCCGCATCAGAAGTTGCCGTTTAACTCTCTGAAAAAGGCGGAGATTGTACGTGAGACTGTAGATATTTCCTTTTCGTGTCTGAGAACAAGCACTGTTTAATTCTGTCACTTTTATGCTAAGATAACGCATAATCAACATCAAAGACGAGCTTTTTTCTCCTTATCTAAAGCTCACAGGCAACTAATTACTTACAGTATTGTGTTAGACACCCACATCAGCTGTTGCAAGTTACAGCTCAGAGTTTTACACCAATATCACAATGTCACAAATGGAAAAAAGGGACATGTAGTTCATTATAATGCAGCATTGTGTTTTGTAGCATTTATAGTACGGCCCTTGGAGGAAGTTATATAGAACAAAGACTTTGCTTTGTATGAACCTTATAGCAGAAAAATGAGGTTTTATTATGCGATTAGTAGCAACATTTCTTCTGGGAGTGAAAAAAAAGAGAGAAGAGACAGATGGAAATAGTGAATAATTACTCTCAATGCAGCAGGAAAATGCATTTTACATGTTTACCTCTCACAGCACAGCAGGTTAACCTCCCTTAACTCATTCTGAATCACAAGACTTAATGAGCAGAGTAAATTATAAATCACTTAAGAAGAGTCAGTCTTTCAGATAATTTAGTAAATGTGTTGTTGAGAACTTTAACTGTGATTTATTTATTCGTTTGATGTCAAGCGGTGGTCACGTCAATCTCCATAATTTCACTCACCCACACTCTCGTGTACACCAACACAGACAAATGCATAAAACCACACAAGCACACACACCGAGGGTGTGTAGATGCTCTCTGAAATGCAAATACTCAGATGGCACACAAAGCAGATGGCACAGATTAATGGACCTAGACTCACAGTTTCTTGCCTTGTCCCCTCCCCGAATGCTTATATATGAAGTGATAGCCACGAAAGCATCCGCTGAAACGCTGAATTGCTTACATCTGGGTTTGGAGATCAACATGGCGATAAGACCTGAGATAAGCATTTTGAAGTATTAAACACTCCCTGTGGATTAGATCCTCACTCTTACTCAATATGACAAACAGCCACACCAGTTGTAAGCCTGTATTTTGAGCCCTAAACCTTAGTACAGTAGATTAACAACCATTATGAAGATTTACTTAATTAAGAAGCGCTGAATTGCTCCCCACCACTTGACGTTTGACATTCAGCAGATGGCTGTGTCCATTAGGACAAAATATTTCATAGACACAAACATTTTGATCTGGTATTTGACGTTTCATTTCTGTTTTAATGCTTTCTGTGTAACATAATGATACATGAATCATACATTCGGACATTTAAATCTGTTTTATCTGTGAACAATTTACACACAATTGTAAAATGGAAATCATAACAAGTTAAGTGGAAAGCATGACAAGACTATGAATTTCTATGAATATGAATCTTATCTCCAATGTCTCCAATGCAGTGATTTATTAATCCAATACATTGTGCCTAAAGAATCAGTATGTTACATCCATTCTGTGATTAATTTAGCAATTAAGTGATTTTAATACCTTGCAGCTCTTTTGGTTATATATATATTTCCATTAAGCATTTTTTTTTTACAAGGATTAGACATTTAATCAAATGCCTTGACATAACTTGATGCTTCATATTTGTCTGTTCTTTTTGATAACTGTCAGTAACATATAAGCTAATTTGTATGAGAGTTTCTTATGAGGAAGAGGAATATAAATGTAAATGTAATAAATCTTAGCCTGGGGTCTTGTGATAAAATGCAATTATCAAAGCTTAGACTTTATAAGACATGTTCAGTTCAGGGCACATCCACAACTCCATTACCAACGGATTCTGCATTGTTGATGTTATGTGTGAATCAAAGACTGGAGAATAATCAGAGAAATTTGGAGCTTTGTTACTCAAAGACCTTCTTAGAACATCCACGTTTTTATTTCAGGTTGGGTTGATAATTTTCAGTTCTTTATTAGTGGTTACAATTATCTCATACTTATGGTCATGTATTTGAAAGAACCTCTTAGCATAAATATTTAACTTTGGCGTGTATCTTATTTCACTGTACTTGTAATATACTCCAATCTTATTTATGAGTTATTACATTAGTTGTATAGACAATCAGAGAAATCATTTTCATATTGTGGATGAAAATGAGCCTAAAATTTGGAGGGAAGCGAGTTATATTTAGGGACCTGTGGTTGGATTCATAAAAATGGGAATAAATGACAGATTTGGCAGTGTCTGATTGCATATTAAACTAGGGTTACTTTGTCTAATACAGCAAATTCACCCTTGTGACCGTTTACAAAGTCACAAAAATCTCTTCAGATTTTAAAAGTCGTGTAGTATATTTCATTCTTTAGCAACCACATACAGTGGCAACACCCTAGTATCATGGTGGTGAGTAAGTGTAGTAGTAAGCACAATTTCCAAAACATTTTCTACAGACAATGTAAAAATCTGTTTTAACAGTAGTAATAGTAATAGTTTTAACCTTACATCCTTTGCGTCCTTAAACACATTCCGGGAAACACTTTTACACAAAGGTATCATCCTCCACAAAGGCTAATCAATTCAAATAAGATAACAGATTAGCTAATCTTTCAGTAGAGGTTCTTTTGGATTTCCCATGACACGCATGCTCCCCTCGTTCTCCTTCCATGGTTATACACACTTTCTCAAGAGCCCAGTGCTAATTTGAATTGATGGCTTGGCTAGCTCGGTGAAATTAGCTCCGTATCGCATTTAGGTGAGTAAAATAACATGTTTTCCCTCTCTGCGGAGGCTAAGCCATGCCAGAGAATGGGCTACTGGGTTTTTGGCTCCCCGTTCCATAAAAAATTGCCAAAACAACCCTAAGACAACATGGATATTACAACAAGGTCAGAAAAGAGGAGCTTTCGCAGCAGGTGATCAATCAGGAGCTAAAAACTAACCGTGAAAAGGCAGGCTCCTGTAGTGACAAACCATTATCACGGTTCACGCTCGTGAATAAGCAAATCCAGTATGTCCAGATTATGTTGTGGAGGCAGGGAGTATCTTTTGTGGTGCCTTCAATATTTTATTCTACATACTTCATACTGTGAGGTGATTTTGTGCTAATTAACAAATATATTATTCTGAAGTTATTCTGTGGTTTGACTGCAGGTGTGAATAAACTTTGGAATCTCCCATAGTTTGCTTTTGTCTTTAAATACAATGGGTTTTAGTGTAGTTAATCAAATTCTCCCCTTTATATCAAATACAGTTTCTTTGATCTCTTTTTTATGGAAATATGGAAATTTTCCCTCTCGTCTCTCTGAAATTAAATTTCAGCCTGTCAAGCTATCACATGGCTTCATACGGACTACTTGATCATACATTTATGGTGCTTTTTCGTCCTTTTTGGAGCTTGACAGCCTCCGGTCACGTTTGTTGATTTCATTGAATGGAAAATAGCAGTGTGAAGATTTCTTTTTCCACAGAAAAGTGAAAAATCATACTGGTTTCACACAACATGAAGGTCGATGATGACAGAATTTTCATTTTTTGGTGAACTGTGAAGTCGGTGAACTGTGAGGTCTTTGGGGGGCAAATATGTAATAGCTTTGCAGACTGTTGAGGTGGGCTTTCAGCTTTTCGCCCCAAGGCTGTTCGAATTGGTACTCTGCAACTTTCAAACAGTGCCAGAGATTCCCATTTTGATTGAAATCATGGGTTTGGTTGGGTCATTGTGTAGATATGTATATGTAGATGACAGGCACATTGACGCATCCACCAACTTGGAATGGCAACATGTCGTCACTCGCAGTAAAAATCAATGAGTTTTCAAAGATTCCACAATATTGCGCATTCTCTGGCTGTAAAAACCAATTTAGCTTAAATTCCAGAAGAGATGGGATAACCTTTCACAGGTCCTTTCTGTTGTGTTGTTAGTTTAGCAAAATCATCTGCTGAAGTCTATTACAGATACAGATATTCATGCAAATAACTATGGATCCAGAAAGTCTTGCTCAAGTGTTCACAGACCAGGTTTGACCATTCCAATATGGTGGACAACCACAAATAAAGCATCTATCTATGGGTTATAAGACTTTCTTCTTTTTATTGTTGAGGCCCACTGACAAGCTATTTTAACAAGATTCCTGTTTTAACAAGATTGACCGACACTGCTGATGAAAGCATAATGGAACCATTACACTTTCTTAGGTGTGTGCAAAGGTATTTTCGCCATTTTTGTTTAAAAAAAGTCATTTTATATATAAAGAAATGGCATTTCATGTCAAAAAAGCTGCCAACCCCTGATATACAGACTTTTGCACAGTTCTTTTTGAGTAATTGCTTCTTTTGTGCCATCCAGCCGTAAACACCATGGCTGATTGCTGCACTTTTACTCTGTTCTTAGCTACTGAACTCTGCAGCCCCTAGTAGGTCTCATGGTGACTTCTCGCACAAGTCTGCTTGATCACATAGGGAGTTTTTTGGGACAACCTTTTCTAAGCACTGTCTGGATGATTCCCACTAGGACTTTCAAAGACTTTATAACTTTATTTTAGTCTTTATTTTCACAGCTGTCCTTCAGATGTGAGTATGCAATTTGTATTTATTTATTTTATTTATTTATTTGAAATATGTGCATATTATGTTATGCAGTTAATAAAAAATAAATAAATAATAATAATAATTATTAATTAATATAAGAAACATGCAGCTTTGATGTTTATATTTTGTGTAATGAGCTGAGAGGTCAATCTGTGATGTCTGGATTTTCTGTTGGTTAATTTAGGTCTGCTGTTTGAACTTTGGTATGCCGCGAAAGCTGAAAATACTTCATATGTCCTTGTGTTTTCCAATGTTCGCATGCCTATGAAAGGAGCACAAAGCCTAATCTGGCACCCTAGCCATAGGTCTTTTACCTAAAAAATTTAGCAGTTTTTTTAATGAATCACAGATAAAATCCAATTTTAAAGTAATTGTCTCCTTTTAGAGCAGTTGTTTTACTTTTGTGTATTTTAAAAATATTTTAGTTCTTAAAATAATAATAATAAGAAGAAGAATGAGACACTGCACATTTATCTTTTGTTTAGCATTCATTAATTGCATTCATTTATCTGCCTGTATTTTTTTTTTTGATTATTTTTTAGAATACCATCTGTTGTAATTTAAACATTGGCCAGTTTGTTTTCTTGTGCTATTGAAAAAAAAAAAAAATGAAGAAAATATATCCTTTGAGCATTTTATCAGTAATAGAAATATTTTCAATTAATCACTAATGCAACATGTAACGCATTGTACATTTTATTTGTTCTTCAGAGTTAAGATGGTTTCACAAGGCCTAAAATGAAGTAAATGATGGAAATTAAGATTACAGCAATATTTATAAAGCTAATTCAAATAGAAATAGTGAATACTCAAAGTGCGTTTCAGATGTGGATTAATTAGCTCTGATCTAAAGCCATTCATCACTGGAGACCCCTCGCACAGCGGGAATCAAAGATTTCGTCTCTGTCAGAATGATTCAGTACCCTATGATTTTCTTCTGGAAAACTGAATATGGACATCAGAAGAACCACGTCAGGCTTCTAAAATGAGCTAGTAATGGGACTATTGGATTTGAAAAGCACCCAGAGAGAAAGCGAATGGGAGAGGGACATCTTAAATTAGATCTAATAGAAAATGCAATAAAAAAATAAAAAGTGCAAATCAAATGAAAAAAAACCATAGCAACCTTCTGTTTGTCAAAATAGGGGTAGTTGACAGCATGCTGTTGTAGTGACTGTGTGTATGCGTATATGTGTTTTATTAGACTGTGGTGAGTGTCCATCTACAGAAGGACACTGTCCCTGTCCTTGTGCGTTTTGGAGAAGTGTCAAGGTTAGAGACGTAGAGAAAAAAAATTGTGTGTGTGGGAGAGAAAGACATGTGTTTGAACTCCCTGATGTGAAGTTTCCTAATGCATCCCATGAGTGTCATTACACACACAAAGGCGAGACACTCTTTAAACACACTTCTCATATGCTTGGATACAGTCTTAATTATGAGTCTATCAAACCTGCTTCCTGCAGACAGCGCACACACATACATACACACATACAGTTTCACACATAATCGTATAGAACAGGCTGCTGCAAGAAGTTCATGCAATTTTTTTCGTGCGTTTTGCATGAATACTGGTTGCACATGTATTTTACACATTTATAACACGTTTCACACATGTTTGCTCTCATCCATAATACAAGACCCATGCAAATCACTGTTTATGCTTACGCTGGGATGCAGCTTTGAGAAAAGCTTCCATTTCTAGGAGATGCACAAGGGATGAGTTGTAAGGGGATGATATGAGCTATAGGGTGGGAAATATATTGGCAGACACAATTAACTGGAAGAAATTTGTCAACCGGTAGAGATTTCGGACTGTCGTGTCTATCGCGGTTACATGCGACGTCGCTGTGCTGCGTGCTTTTTTAAGCATTGCGGTTTAAAAACAAGTGATTTTAGGCTGTTGAAACACAATCAGCAGCTAAAGACAACTCATTTCGCTATATGTGCGTGCTGTCTGAGAGATTGTTTCTGAGTGCTTCAGGCGCGTGCACATGAAGGCGCTGCTCATAGAGCGCGGGAGTTTTGAACGTTATTTTTGCCACTTTATAGGCCTTAAACGGTTAAATACACAAATGGCAATCTTTGCAAGTATCCTCTTAAACACAGTAATTTAGGTCTTAAGTGAAAGCAAACAGCTAAGAAAGAAAACACGTGTAACAGTAAATTGGATCCGGGCAGCTCTTAAAGTGACAGCAGTCTAATATTCCTGCTGTCTGTCATTCATGTTAATCAAACAACAAAAGGGAGAAAATCTCTCACTGCCCTTGACTAAATCACTTTTGTAATTTTAATAAGAGGAAATATACATTTTATTTACAAAGTGAAGAATATGCAGTATTTTCATATATTTGAGTACTTTATACAATGTATGTAGCATTTCTTATTTATTTGTTCTACTGTAGTTTTTTGTCCTTTTGCTTGTAATTAGTTTTATTCTAATTTAATCACTGACTGTTTACTTGTCATCAGTGAGCTTGTTTTTTTTTTTGTTTGTTTTTTTCAATTTAGGCTAGTATTATTTTTCTGTGATATTGACACTGGTGACAAGAATTATGACATTTCTATGGTAAATGTTGATGTCATAAAGACCTTAAGCAAAAATAAAGTATAAATATTGTGTTATATATTGTTACTGTGAAATAAACTTACATCGTAAGATTTTGGTCATATTGGCCACCCCTAACATTGTCACGTTACTCAGGAGTACGGAACGAGGATATCAACTTCAAATATAACAGTCTTTAATGACTCAAAAGGCAAGGAACATATATTTACACACAAGGATGACATTTAACAGCAGACCCTGGACACAAGGAAACACAGGGCTTAAATACACAGGGACTAAACAAGATAATTAATAAAACACAGCTGGAACTAATGGAACTAAATGGGGACCAAACGAGAACAGGAAACAGAAATGACCAAATATGGGCATAAGGAAACACTGGGAGCACCTGGGGAGCAAAACACACACAAACAGTCCAGACTCCTGACAAATATGACCTCATGTTGAAATATGATCAATTAACTAGCTCTCATTTTCAGAGGTAAATAGCTCAAATACATACTGTGTTTTAAGTAAATATGAAGGCTAAACCTTTTTTTTTTTTTAGTTCTGTTGATTTTTTTTTTTTTTTTAATTGTTCGGGCTGATTAATTTACCAATATTTTGACCATTTTGAGATTATCACCAGTGGCCAACAACAATAACCACAATAGTTATACATGTAGGTATTCACAATAGTTATAGATATTCAATAATAACAATAGTTGTAGATATTAGTGTCAGTTTTAAAATCCACTAACACCATTTTCAATGGATGAAATTATGGTTTATGGACAAATGCTTGGTGGTGACATTTGTCTGTCACCCTTATAACAAGCGGTTTTAGACTAGCTCTCTGTTTAAATTGAACCAAATTATTTGTGGAAACTATTGCTGGATATGATACTTTATATAAACCTTCTCATTGTACATTTTTTTCCCTAGTAATGGATCTTGTGCTGCATAACCCAGAAGCGGCTCCCACATGTGATTCAACAAACACACTGAAATGATTCTGAACATCCTGGTGCCATTCCAAGCAGAGAGTGCTGCGTCTGCTATCCATACACTGCATGCGAGTGTGTTTATGTGCAGTAATGTTTTAAGTGCTTCCTCTGTGAAATGAGAGGAACAGATGGATTTGGCAATCCCATGGTACTGCTATCAACTCTTAAGTCCTCATTGACAGACAAAACTAATCTCCCCCCCCCCCCCAACACTTCTTTAGCATGGCTGAATCATAATGCTTTTAACTCATTTATTTAGTTTTGATAATTACTTCAGATAACAGAAATGCTGACGGATGCAGTGACAGGTTTAAAAGCCCATCACATTTTCAGCATCTAAAATGTAGTGAATTCATTATATTACATTATGATAATTATATAGTCATTTTAATATCTTAATGTAGTTGTATAAATTTAACTTCATATTAATCCTAATTATATTATGTTTATTTTTATTAATTTAATTTATATTAATCCTACTTATATTATTGTTAATAATGTTGTACTAATTTAACTAATATTAATCTTTCTTGCATTTTATCTAATATTATATTATATTATATTATATTAAATTAAACTAAATTATATTATATTATATTATTTTAATATAGTTGTATAAATGTAATTTCATATTAATCCTAATGAAAATTTATTATATTTAATAGTTTTAATATTAATAATTTCTTACATTGCTTCATAAAATTACAAATAAAATATTACTTTAGTTGTTTATTCTGGATATTTTAACTGTTGATAATTCAGGTTAATTGACTTCACATTAAAGTTGTTAATGTGATGGTGCATGTAAACTCATTAACACTGTGCTAATGAAGTATTAATTAAAACCAGCACAGTGCTTTCTTACATGATACTTCTGCCTTTGGCCATAGTACTGTATTAGCTGTGTAGACGCATGGAATGAGTAGGATTTAACTAAAATTCCCATTTTTATTCGTCATCAGGATTGTTTCCTTATGCATGACGACTGTCATGTGAGTAGGAATGATGATCTGGGATCAGATTTCCCCCAGTCTAGATAAATGTCAGTTATAAAAACAGTTCCTAGACCATAACTCGTGCCCTGACACACTGTAAGAATAGTGACCCACGTCTCACACTCCGCTGTGTCAATCTGACAGAGCTCCTCTATGGTGCATTAACATCGCTGTAAGAACTCTTCACCTGTCAGTCAAAAGGCAAATGATTGACAGCTAAGTGCTACAGTATGTACATTCATTAGACTCTTGGCTGTCTAATGCTAACTTCATACTGAATGCAATCTCTGCACTATTTAAAACAAATCTGAGCTCTAACTTCCTCACCTTCTTTCAGATTATGTTACCAAAAAAAAAAAAAAAAACACTCACCCCCACACAAATGCAGCAGATAAGTGACTTCATGTGTGGCGGTGACAGTTCACTGACAGCTTCTCCTCTCATCCAATCACATTTGGATACCGGGATCTTAGCAGATGCCACTGTTTCTGCAGAAATGGAGCTCACTGTTACAGCGAGTTAAAGAATCTGTGATACGAACAAGATGTCTACGGTAATAGACCTTCTGTCAGTAAATGGTGATCTTATTTGGGAGAGTTTTTTAACATTTTGGTAACACTTGAATCTGTATAGTGAACAAAAAGTTGTACTGTAACTATAACTGTATTCTGGGTAGTTCCTAGGTGGTTGCTTATGAGCTCAAGTCAAAGAGCCCACCCTCAAATCTCTAAAATATTTTTTTTTCCTTAGTTTATTATTAGGATCACTTTTTCAATGTAAGTCTATTGGATTCTTTAAATTCTGCAACTATTATTCATAGTAAACAAACAGCATTGGACAAATTATACTTCATTTCTCAATACTTAGTTGCTTAATAGTTTGGGCCAGATTTACTAAACGGGCAAATTAGCGCAATTTCATAAAAGAGCCAATGGGAGGGACAAATTCTGCGTGTGATTTACTAACAATGCGCACATTAAAGAACACAGACGCAGCCAGATCATTTCCATAATGACCAGTGCAATCTACCAAGAGCAGTGAAAATTACCGTCTGCTTTAAGATATGCTTTTTTTGGGGTGTTAAATAATGGCGCAAATACCAGTAATTTGAAAAGCAGGAACGTTTGTAAATTGCGTTGTGTGATTCATTTTAATACTCTCCTCCCATAAATTTTGCATCTGAAAGGGAAACTCCTACAAATGCATATTCAATAAGGTTAGACGCAAAAATAACCATGTCCACGCCTTTTCAGCGCTAATTCTTCACTACGCGTCTTTAGTAAATCCTAACAGTACTATTTTAACGCCAAAAGAGGGTTTGCACTGGCACAAGCTATTAGTAAATCTGGCCTGATGTATGAGCTGATGTTGAGGAGTTGATGTAAAAAAAAAAAAAAAAAAACATTTTCTTCTTTAATATATGGGTGATATAGGTTTGTATTTTAATACAGGATTATACTTAATATATGGTTGTAAACTAACTAGTCTATACTGAGTAACAGCTTAATTTAGGCTAAATTTCCAACCTTGTTACTTCCATCCCTGTTACCTATTCCAGCGCTGAATGTTTGTAATTGTTGTTTATTGTTAGGAAGTAACACAAAAGTAAGATTTAGTTTTATTTATTTATTCATTTATTTTACTTTTATTTAGCAAGAATGCATTAAAATGATTCTGTAACATTAAAAATGTTACAGAAAATTTCAAATCTTCAAATAAATGTAAATGTTTTGTTCTATTAACCAAAAATTGGGGGGAAAAAAATAAATATCAAAGTTTCCACAAAAATATTAAGCAATTCGACTATTTTCAACATTGGTAATAATCAGAAATGTTTCTTGAGCGCTGAATCAGCATATTAGAATTGTTTCTGAAGGATCTTGTGACACTGAAGACTAAAGTAATGACTGATGAAAATTCAGCTTTGCCAATCAGAAATAAATTATATTTTAATTATATACAAAATAGTATGTATAGTATGTACAAAATAGTATGAAAATTGTTATTTATAATTGTATTAATTTTTCACAGTATTACTGTAATTATTACTGTATTTTTGTTCAATTAAATGCAGCCTTTGTGAGTTTTAAAGACTTTCGAGTCTTTCAAATTTGAGTCGCAGTTAGGTGAGAGATATGTTTAAACAGACTTAAAGTATGCTGTATGTAGAATAAATGGTAGAGTACAATGTGTCTGATATTCTGATGAGGCCTTGTTTTGGGCAAGTACACTTTTATTTTTACCTCGTTTATTGCACTGATCTATATTGACTGGCTATGTGTTTCTCTGTCTCTCTCTCTCTGTGTGTGTGGCTGTGTTCTGCTTACTCAGCTACTTTTAAAGACCCATTTCAGTTTAACTCACCCAGAGAGCGGCCTCAAGGACAACACACCCCGATCTCCATCAGAGAATCTGTCACTGTGAATGTGTGAGTCTGTGTGTGCGTTTCAGACAGAAGGTAGAGTTGTGCGTATCTGTGAGCAGATGAGTTATACATGTACACTGAATGACTCGACCTGCATTGTGTGTGTGTGTTTATGGTCTGTATTTAGCAGTGAGTGTGTGTCTGATTCAGTTCCAGGGAGAGCGAGGCGATAAATTCTTGTTTGAGTTAGTCCAAATGCCAGAGGAGTGAATTGTTTAAACAGCACGGCTTGAAAACATGAGAGAGAAAAATATTAATGCTAAAGAGCATAGGGAAAGATTGGATTAATGGAGCTAGTGAGGGATGGAAGAGGGAAAGATGGAAAAGAAATGGAGGGAGAGAAAGGGCACGCGTCTCTGTTCTGCATGCCTGTGTGCCAGCTCGCTGCATTAGCGCGCTTCTTCAGAGACTGACAGAATTTGCACGATAACGCACCCTGCCAAAAGCAAGAGCACAAGCCCAGAGACAGACCGAGAGAGAAAGAGAGAAGGGGATGGAGACAATGAGGAAAGTTTCCCCGAAGTAGGCAGATGTAATGCTGCCAAATGAACTCCACAAGATTTTAAAGTGATAGTCCACCCAAAGATAAAAGTACTGTCATATACAAAAAATTGGATATTTAGAAAAATGTTCACAGTGCTCTTTTTCCATACAAGGAAACTAAAAAACTGACCAGGGGCTGTCAGGCTCCAAAAATATTGCAAGTGGGAGACCAAGACCAAGTCACATACAGTATGCGCACATGCAAATTTGGCACGTCATGATTGGTTACGAGCCGTACTGAGTAGATTACTTACAAATAGTATGTCCATTACTAAATACAAATTATCTGAAGAAAAATGTAGTTAGTAATGTAATCTATTTTATTACACATTTTAGGTCATGTAATCTGATTACTTTTTTTGATAACTTTTAGAGTACTTTTGACCTAGATTGTTATTACATTGATTTGAATAGAACAATCTTCTACCATATTGATATAAAACATATCAAAATAAAACACACACTTAAAATAAATAAAGAAATTTTAATCTTAATTATTTCCACCTAATTATTGTGCCTATAGCCCTGTAATTGTACAATTCCACAAAACTGTAACACTTTCTGAACATATATAAATAATAGACTTTTTAAGAAAGGAAAATTAAAGGAATAATCTAATTCCAAGTATTTAATGTTTTGAATCTGATTACATAATCTGATTCCAGATTACATGTAATCAGTTACTACCCAGCACTGGTTACGAGTCATATGATAACCAATGACTTGATCTGGCATCAATAGGTGTGTTCGACTTTGGCTAGGGCTGAATTTAACCGATCAGTGAGATTTGCCGCTTACAGTTGGGGGAGGATTTGATGCTCACACTGCATACAGATGAAGTGGATTATATGCAATATTTTTTCAAATATACATGTTTCAGACATTTTCATGTAGCAACGGAAACACTTAATTCAGTACTTTATATACTGCATAATACAGCACTTGTATGTACAAGAATAAAGTTCAGCATAAGCCTATACTTTTTAAGTAAGGGATAATGTATATCCAGGCTGTTATCGCAAAATAAACCCAGACACAAAGTTTATTATGCTTATTACACAGCTGCTTGCCATAATTAAATAATAAGACTAGACAAATGAACAAGTTCAAACAAGATGGACTGGACATTTGGGATAATGCACTGTCATATCTCTTGTTACACAGCTTTTCACTACATAAATAATGACAAGAACATGAAATATTGATTTTGAGAAGAAACCGTTTTAAATTGTTACCTGTTTATTATCTTATAATGCATTACAGAGTACAAAACAATCATTGTTGCAACAACACAAGCACTTTAACAATATTACCATAGGCCTGCTATTAATACTGAAGTCCACTGGTTTCATTTTACAGTTAATATAGTCAATCACTTAAGCACAAGATTGGCACCGAGTTTCAATGAAACAAGATTTATTTTGGTAAACATGAAACAATATAACATTGAAATTACATGTAAATAGTTGTACTGCTGTAAAAACATGAATTTATTAGCATTAGTGTAATTGAAAGTATCAGAATATATACAAAACATATATGTTCCTTGTCATTAACTCTGGAGAAGCTGCGCAAAATGAGCCAGCTGACTGCTCTTGCATCACTCTCGTGGTACTTTGATGGCATACATCACTGTGCATCCCAAGTAAAAAAACAAAACAAAACAAAACAAAAATTAAGGTCAGACGATTGATCCATATAAGCAGAGAGCTGCATGAAGTGAAACAAATCTATTGACATCAAACCTGCCTGTCTTTTCCTCACATTTAGAATATATGACCAGGGACCAAAAAACTAGTCATAAGGGTCATTTCTTGCTGAATAAATAAGCGTTCCATTGATATGTGGTTTGTTAGGATAGGACATTATTTGGCCGAGATACAACTATTTGAATATCTGGAATCTGAGGGTGCAAAAAAATCAAAATACTGAGAAAATCACCTTTAAAGTTGGCCAAATGAAGTTCTTAGCAATGCATATTACTAATCAAAAATTAAGTTTTGATATATTCACGGTAGGAAATTGACAAAATATCTTCATGGAACATGATCTTTACTTAATATCCTAATGATTTTTGGCATAAAAGAAAAATCTATAATTTTGACCCATACAATGTATTTTTGGCTATTGCTACAAATATACCTGTGCTACTTAAGACTGGGTTTGTGGTCCAGGGTCACATATAATAAATGATTTGGACTGTGTTTGGTTTTTCAACATTTTCAGAGGCTGACAGCTCCTTATCATCATTCACTTCCATTGTATAGAAAAGAGCAGTATCAATATTCTGTTAAACTTCTTTTGTGTTCCAGGAAAGAAGTGAAACACAGGTTTGACTGACATGAAGGTGAATAAATGAATTTTCATTTTCGTGTGAGCTATGCTTCAACATTAAAGTCTCCTTTTGAGCAAATTTGAGGAAAAAAAACAGCATGATATTTCATAAAAGGCTTACAAGCATAACATAATGCCTTTCTCCATGCCATAAGGCCTTACAAATCGCTTAAGAAACGTTTTAAGAAAGTACTACATCTCAAAACCGCTTTTTACAAGAACTCTTAGATGTTCTACTTAAAGAGGCCTTTTTTTAATGGTATCTGACCGCTTTCAGCCTGGATTCTTCGAGGAGCTCAGGCTGGGCGAGGAAAGGAGTGGCACCCCCAACTTCAAAGCCACCCAGATTTCACATGTGATGCAAGACCTTGCAACGCTTTCACCTGAAGGGCATGGTCTTGCTGTGTAGCAGGTGTTTAGATAAGACTTGCCAAAAATACAGAAATATAAAAATACCCCTCCAAACTATCATAGATATTATTATTCTAGAAAGAGCTGATTTAGACAGTTTAATACTGTGATGTGTTTGCATCATTGTTACCATGGTTTGAACATTGAATATGACAGCGGAGTTGTGCTGAGAGAGTAACTTTAACTTAATGCATGAGTTAATCCATCATATTGTGTTTTATTGAGTCATATTTACCAAGCTGCTTCTTGTTTGTATTGACGTTGAAGTTTTTATACATCAAATTCTTCTGAGCTTATGAATTTGCAATATTACGCCTGCTATCTTTAAAATCAAACTTGAAATTACTGTCACTCATCAAATATTGAAGTAATTCTAAAAGAAATGCAAAAAAGAAGTAAATCTAGTCGTCACTTTTTATATTCATCTAAGTTTTTATTTATTTAAGGGTGCGTATTTGAGGCAGTATAAAATAAAATGTAAAAAGAATGTGAAAAAAAGGAGTGTTTTTATGTCAATAGAAAAACCACCAAAACACAGAATATTTATTCAGACACATTCTGTTTTGTATGGATGGAAGCGTAGAACTTGTTAGCATGCAACAGTTTGATGTAATTTATGTTTTCAAAGCTCTGGTAAATGGAAGAAAATGTGATAAAGCCTTTATGTGAATCAAAGCTTATTTATACCCTCAAAGGAAGAAACAGGCATATTTTTCTCTGCACATTTTCCTTTTCTTTCATTCTTTCTTTTTTTTTCTCTTACATAAACACTCTTCAAAGGCAGAACGAGGCCTAGAAGCAATAATGGCAGACAAATAAAATAATACTTTAGGCATATGCCACTAAATGGCTTAATCAGCATTTGAGAAGGCCCTGTTTAAAAAAAGTGAGTAAAGAAAATGGTACTGTTTTATTCATATTTTTCTAATAGTTGCAGAGAAGAGAGCATTAAAGGATCACGTTCCATTTTCTGTTTGATGTTTGTATATAAGTATCTTATAAACTTCATATACTTTCTAAGTCACATCCACCATGTCACATCCAATCATCCAGCATTTTGGTAACCCTTTGAAAATGTATAGCTGAAAACATACATTGAATAGGGCTTGATTTCCCGTAAACATTGCAAATTGCAGTCTTAAAATCATGACCGTTCAACAATACTGATAATTTGTTACTAAGCAGAACTTCAGTGCATCATTACAGGAATTGTCAAGCCCAAAAGAGCTGAACTGAGGCTGAAATTCTTGTGCTCTTTTGATTGGAAGCTTAATAGATGCCCACAAGATTACAATTACTGAGATCAGCGCTGTCATGAACTACATTCTTTATAACCTGTATATCTGTGCACTTGTAACAGAGTGCAATATGTGAGTGTTGTGCTAGAAACTAGACAACTGGAGCTGTTTTAAACCTGCCAGACTAGAAAGAAGTGGATGAGAAGGAGGAGGAAGAAAGTGTAGGACGAACTCATTTAGCACACAAGCTCACTCAAATATCCTTTTATTAATACTTTATTTATATCCTTTTATGCTTTATTTTTAGTCTTTGTTAATGTCGTAGTCATTGCAATTGCAGAGAGTGTGTCTTCTTATGAAGTCTATTGAAACAGGCCAGTGTTTTACTTTTTTAAACTCTTCTCCTTCTTCTTCTTCTTGGAAATATTGTAATACCTTTGCAGTACATTGTCATTTATGAAATATGCCTTTGTCTCTGCTAAACTATGAAAGATCTGTTTAAGTTTCATGTCATGAAAATACAAGTGCTCTCAGGCTCTCATTAATTTATTAATATTTTGTTACATTTTGACCCCTTTTTTAAAATGTAAAGGCATCTATATATTTTATATATAAAGAGAAATGAAAAAAGTAAGATATTATACATTTCCAGAGTTAAATTACTATTATATTGTCATTGTATTAAATTACACACTACTTTGTTATTTTTGTTACTTTGCATGCTGGCAGTTTCTTTTATTTATCCTATTAAAGCCATTATATATATGATCTGAAGAGAAATATTCATATTTATTTTCATAACACTTATATAGTGAATGCAATTTTTTTTTCTTCCAAAAACGTTTTACAGATGATACATGCATATAACCTTCAGTAATGTCAAAAATTGTTGCATTATATATTTTTATCTGATACCTTAAGTTAACATGTTAATTTAACTGCCCTAAAAAAACACTTCATAAATATTTTCCATCTATTAACCCTGAGCTCTTAAGGCCTCAGTTGCTGGACGTCAGTTTGACAGTTAGTCTGTCAGTAGGGATCTTATAAAAATAAGTACAGCAGTTGCTGTATGGTGACTTATCTTTCTATCTTTAGCGACACAACTGTCCTCTTTAAATGCATCACTCATTGGCTGTGATGGACAGCTGATTAATGCTGCTATTCTTTAATTATTCATAACTCACTCGCCCACTTATTCAATCACTGACTCACCAAATGAGTCAGAGGTCAGTCAGGCATTTTAATAGACTCTTCTCTCCTATCAGCTAATTATGTTTATTGCCTGCTTAAAGATCCTTTATTAATGCCTGTTAGACCCAGAAAGATGATGCAAGATGGCACCGATGATCACATTTTCCGGGATGGGTAATTACCCAAACTTTTCCTGACCTTTGACCTCAGCTCATATGTGCTCTAATCAGTCAGCCGTTCAGAAGGTTAATATGTCAAAGTCTACTAATGAACCAGTTCACTGTTGACCTTATTTAAACAGGCAACGTTGGTGTGATGAAGCGTGAGCAGAATGTTTATCAGCTTGTGTGTTTTGATGTTTCTAAAGCTTACTAGCAGTCACTGTGCTGACCAACAAACTGGATGTTTACATTTTATGAAGGACATGACACCACAATGCTAAGATGTTGTAGTGTGAAGTGATTATACTACATCTGTATTCCATAGTAATTTTACTTCAATATTTTGTATTTTGAGGGATAAAAACAGCATTTTCTTTACTTTTTTAATTTAAAATAATAAAAAGAGGAGACAAGTTTTGTACCATTCAGATGAGGTATTAAAAAAAAGACAAAAAAATAAAAAATTCATGTGTAAGACCACTTTTGCGATGTGAAAGAAGAATAATATATATTAAAAAGAGAATATGCCGTTTCCCAAGGTAAATAATTTGGTAACACTTTATTTTAAAGTGTCCTTGTAAAGCCCGAGACGCACTGCACGATTTTCGCCGGCTGTCCCAGTCGAAAGATTGACATCGTGAAACAATCTTGGCGATTTCTGTGACCGTGGTTCCTAATTGGTGGTCCAGTGTCGTACAGTGACAGAGGTTCAAAGATGGTCGTTGTCACGGTCTTGCGACCAAAGATAGCCTACGATAGTTTTCTGATTCAACATGATCGTCGCACAGTGTGTTTGCTGCTACGACCTATGTTTTCTGACCAGCCAATAAAAATGTGACATGAAATCAATGCAACATGGCGTTAAAACATGAAAACTGCTTACCTCAAGCTCTTATCCCTTTCTCTTTCTCCGCTTCCACTTTTTTCAGCATACATAAAAACTACAACGGCTAACGTATGATTCATCATGCTCTTTTTGTTTACCATTGGTGCATGCTGATGATGTTTTATTCTTCTATAGTAATGTTTGTCGTAGCCTATGAGTTAATAGTGTCATCATCGTACGGTCTATGTGCACGTCGTACCCAAGTTTATTACACGCATTTCGCACAGTGTGCTATGCAATGATCAAATGCTTAATAACACGTTACATGTACTTACTATAATAAATAACAATAAATTATGCATAATTACATGCAAGTAACACTAAACCAAACCCTAATCCTAACCCTAACCATATTGTAAGTAATGTAGTTAATAAATTTTACTCAGTACTTAAATGTATAATTACACTGTAACAAGAACACCTGCTATTAAAGTAGCATGATTCTATTTCAGTAGCGGTTTATATCTTTTGATTAGAGTTAATAGTAAAATATACAACACATACTGTTTTTGTTAGCCGCGTAGCACGATGTTTTCTCCAAGCCAACAGAGGCCTGGCTGTCATGTAACAGCACACCGCTGACTATAAGTTTGCGTATTCGCCTAACAAGGCTTTCTTTTTTTAACATTGCATTTCACATTTGAGGCTGTTTCCTGGCTCTGGGCTCCGAATGCACAGTGGACATCTGTGGTAACAAGAGCCTGAGCTACAGGCAGGAATCTAAGATGGGATCATCCAGAAGGGCCTGGTGTTTTTGCCGGCTGACCTCTCTCGCTGCCGCTAGCCTGTGTAATGCTAATTCTCTTTCAAGTGTGTTACATTAGCATCTGTTCGCAGTGCGTCCTGAGCCAATCAGCTTTGATCTGAACATTCTGTCTTTTCAAAGGGCTAAAAAAGAGCCCTGGCCTCAGAATCTGCATCCCTCGCGAATGCCGGTGGACTACCAATGATAACGCCCACAGACTACAATAACCGTGGCCTGCTAACAAGGAAAAAAGGCTTAGCATGTAGCGTCAGAGTTGTCAGAAGTGCACACTTGCTTGTTCTTTTGACAAATTGTAGGCGTTGCAGTGTCTGCTCGACGAGAGCTTGTCCATAAAGTGCAGTCGTCTTTTGAGAGCGTTGCACCGAGGAACACTTCACACAACTCTTCATACAAAAAGGAGAGCACGTTACCCTTGACTTTCAGACTCTTTATCATTTAATTCAATATGTTTAGTGCTGTTAAATCTACTGACGAGCGCTAAGCCTCTTTTTACGCATCAGTAGTCGTGCCTTCACAGACGTGTGAAGGATTAGCAAATTTTATTTACCCTAATGTTTCCAGATTGATTATAAACAAAATGAGGTCAAAATGTTTAGCCCTTCCACCTGAATTCCTGCGCCGCGTCTAGCATTATGTTAATCAGCTGTTAGCAGACTTTACACAAAAGAATGTCTTAAGCCAAAATGCAATTTCTTTAAAATCCTGCTTCTTCTTTTCATTATTCTTTCAACAAAATAAAGTTTACTTTGTGTATGTACGTGCTCCAGTTCAAAAGTGCATGATACAAATCCACTGCCCAAAAACGCCCAAAACGCCTTTTGAAATGAACAACCACTGAAAATGCTCAGTGAATATAAAATAAGAAAAATAGGTTAAATTAAACTACATTTATTGAAAAAAATATAATAATAATAATAAAATGTGCTAAATTTGTTATTACAGGGGTAATGGAAAGACCAGGACTCATTGAGAGCAATTTCTTTAATAATAATAATAATAATAATAATAATAATAATAATAATAATAATTTGACTATTATTAAAGTAGGGGAGACCAAGATTTTTATTTCATAATTGAATTGAATTGAATTGAATTGAATTGAATTGAATTTATTAAATTTTAAATTAAATAAAATTAAATTGCTAAGATGAGACCATGGCTCATTTTTATTGATTTATTGATACTACCACAACTACTACTACTAGGCTTGAATAAATGATTTAAAAAAAAAGTTAAAAAAAAGGCTTGATATCCCCATGATTTCAATTTTTAGTGAAATTAGGGCATTTTATTTTGTTTTATGTTATTGATTTCACAGAAAAAGAGAGAGAGAGAGGGAGCGTTTATTTTTACTTATCTAAAATAAATAAATAAAATATGCAATAAATAATTAACTGAAAAACTGAAAACGTGTAAGACCTTTCTTGTGTGACAGCCAGCCCTGGACTCTTATATATAAAAAAATGCATGCAAAAGAAAAAAAAAAAGCAACTCTGAGGCAGCTAAATATTTAAAAATACACAAAGCACTATATTATTACAACCTGATTTATTTATCAAAAGTAGTTCTTCCTGGCAGTCTCTGCGCTGAACAGGTATCCAGTTATAAAAGTGCAGTACTTTACTATTCTCTGTATTATGTATTGATTTATTTGCTTATTTGAGCAGTTGAGTTTGGGAAATAATCTTCTTAGAGTGGAAGAGTTAAAGGACCACAGGGACCAGATCCAAATCCCCTGCTATTACTGCTTGCACATACATGCACTCTCCTTCTCTTTCAGTCGCACCAGGGGTGAAAGCTATCCACAGCTTTAATTATGTCCCTCCTCTCTCTCTCGCTCTCTTTCTTTCTATCCCAAGGTTCAGCCCGTTCACTACCCTGTAGCTCTTCCTCTCGGTACCTGGTTCCCTTCCTTAGACTTACTTTCTCGTTCTCATCCCCCTTTTTTTCCGGTGGTACTGTACACTTCCCCTCAATTCTTTTCCTTTCCTACACTCTCTCTCTCACACTCCCCATCCCTCTTTCAGCGGTAATAGGCATCTTCAGTGTTTCAAGTATGGGGGTTGTTTTCCGTTAAACTACTGAATGTTAGTCATCTCAGACCTATTAATAGAGGCTGTAAGTATCCTGTGTAGTTGTTGTGATAGCTGAACTGTCTCTCTCTCTCTATCAGGTCATTTTTCTCCCACAGGTTTGTTTGTCTCAGTGAGTTTGCTGACCTGACCTGCTGGTGTGAGCTGTGGGACGGAGACTTACGATCCACAGGGGCTGCAGTGGCACAATTCAATTGAAGAATTCAATTTACATGTTTTTTTCTGTCAGAGTGATGAATTGTGTACAGTAGAACACAGGCTTGGTTTCACGGACAAACATACATACATACATACATACATACATACATACACACACAAGCACACACACTTAAACTGTATGCCACATGGTATCTTTCTTTCTTTCTTTCTTTCAAAGAAAGAATCATTCTCTTATGATTTACTTCCTTTCCTTTCCTTTCCTTTCCTTTCCTGTCCTTTCCCTCTACCTTCCTCTCCTCTCAAACTTTCATAGGTCCTACAAACTCTTTTAAATCTCTGTGCATGACTTGTGTATCTACACTGCTATTACAGCATCTCTCTCAACGTGTCTCCCTTCTATTTGTTGCTATGTATTAATCAGCCTGTAGAGGAAGCATGCCGTCCTGTGGTGACTGGGCAAGAAAGGCAGAGAACATCTTGCCGCTTTCTCATTCGCACACAGTGCTTTCCCAGTTGTCAAACCAAGTTCAAACATCTTATTTATAATTGTACCTGCTTACTCAGCAGGTTACTGCACAAAATCAAGAGAAAGGAATGGATGAACTTAAGGTTGTCTCGTGTTAGCAGCAGGGCTAGGCTGATGGGTCAGTAAACAGTGACATTATTGACGTGAGCATGTGTGCTGGGGACAGCCTTAATGAGAACCACTGCACAGTGTGCTCTTAGTCTGAGGGACATAAACAGCATTAAGCTACATTAAAGAAGATTAAGCCAAGCAATCAAACTCGCGTTTCCATGGCAACACGTTGTCATTACTCTGGGATGGACAACCCGGCCAAACGACTTAACCACAGAGATCAACTTAATGCCTTCTCTCTCTCTCTGTCTCTCTGTCTCTCACACTTACTCTCTCTCTCTCTTTTCCTATCTCTCTCTCTATTTTTAAGCAACTGTAATTCCTGATGATCACCCCATCCTGATCCAGATAATCCTCTGTAATACCTTTTATTTAGAAATGTTTAGCTTATTTACACAAAAGGCCAAAAAGACTACACTCTCTCCCTTTTTAAACTCCTTTTTCTCCTCAAGCAGAGCAGTGATCAAATTTGCATGATTTAGCAGATGTTTTTTTTTTTATAGCTTCAATAGTTTCTTGCACTCTATCATCACTCCGATACCACTCCATCATAATGAAAGAATTCACCAGCTGTTAAGCACTGTTAATAGACAATTAGCAGTCAGAATGATAGAAATTTGTGACATTTGTGGAATATTGTCAGAATGACAATGAAAAATGCAAATTGTAGCTCAAACAGTATAGCTTAAACATAGGCATAGTCATAAGGTCATAGGCTTGTGTCCCAGAAAAACAAACAAACAAACAAACAAAAACAAAATGTATGCACATATTCAAAAGTTTTGGGGTCAGTAAGGTTATTATTATTATTTTATTTTATTATTTTTTTTTTTTCTGAAACAAATGTCAACTTTTATTCAGCAAGGATACATTAAATTAATCAAAAGTAGCAGAAAATTTACATTGTTACAAAGTATTTCCATTTCAAATCAATGCTGTTTCCGAATCCACTTTTGCTAGTATAACGACGGGAAAAATGGTCGGCGCTCCTGACGCATGGTCTAAAAGGTTTGTCCCTATTCTCTTAATAGAGTAGTGGGTGTGTTTTTGGACATAACGTGCAATAAACCAATCAGAGTCTCATCTCCCATTCCCTTTAAGAGCCAGTTGCGCTCGCGCCATGGCAGATTCGCTATTTAAATGGAGGAATTTTAAGGCGCACAGACTGAACGCGTCTCCAGAGAGCAAACGGATCTGCTCATGCGCGAGCAAATAGGTAGGCTAATTCTGATACACGCAATGACTATCCATTATGACATGTATGACATTTTTATATTTATGTAGCCTACAAAATAATATACTTTTACACCGTAATCCTTTAATTTTTTATATTTGGCATGTTTGTGTGCTGCTGCGTGTCCCTGTGTGTAATAAGCAAAGTGAACCCGCGTTGTTGACCGCCCAGAGGCGCATTTTCTACTAACACGCTCTTTAAATAACAAAAAAAAATATTGCGCCATTGACTTTAGACTTTAGACCAGGTTTGAGTTGGTCTATGGCGCAGTCTATTTTCAGTTCCTCAAAATAGCAACGCGCCAACAATGTGCCTGAACTCACCTCTTTTTTAGACCAGCACGCCCATGGGCGCACAAATGGGCGCAAATGCATTTGCTATTTAAACAATATGGTGCAGGGCGGGAAAATGAGAACTGCGTTGGGCTGAAACTAGCAAAAACTCTTGTGCAGCGCCTTGTGCCACATTGCGCCGGGTGTATGATAGGGCCCATTGTGTAATTTCTAAAGATTGGGAGTGTTGGGAATATGAAATTTTCATTTGGATTTTATTTCACCTGGGAGTGTAGAATGGAAAATCCGGAATGGAGTTGGAGAGGAGTGACAGAATGCTTAGAGCGGAGGAAATTGCTCTCTCTCTGCTCCACTCACCTACTCTCCTGTCTTCCAGGCATGTCAGTCACGGTGCATTGTGGGACAGTGCACACAGTTCTCATTTAAAACAGCATTTGACAGATATGAATAATCACACTCTAGAAATACTTTCCGCTGACCCCGGCGTGTGCTGAATGTAAATGGACACTATATTTTTGTTTACCCTCCTCCTCTCTTGCCATAGTTTATCTATTAATTGAGTTCACAACGTTGCAGTGAGTGACAGAGATGGAAGGAGAAAGGATACTGATATTCACCCTCATCTCTCTCTCACTCCCTGACTCTTCCAGAGGGAACTTTTAGCTCCAGAGGATATTAACATATGGGAAACAGGGCCTCCATCTGTCTGTTCTCTTCCCATACATTATTGCCACTTTATATATTTCAGCCACCCCACCATGTGTGTCTACATTTAGCATGTTATTCACAGGGAGATCACAGCAGACATGAATCTGTGTGTGTGTGTGTGTGTGTGTGTGTGTGTGTGTGTGTGTGTGTGTGTGTGTAATGGAATGTGTATGTCTGTGTATGCTTTCACGGGGACAATGAATAAGGTCAGTGATCTACAATCTGGGGACAGTACCGGCACCGTTAACCGTTTGTGACCCTCCAGAGAGACATTTTACCTGCAGCCATCTGCAAGGGAGACCCACCGTGCAAATTAATTACCCTGAGAGAGAGAGGGCATTTGTGTGTGTGTGTGTGTGTGTGTGTGTATTGGTCCTGAAAGTTAAACAGAGGTGCTGAAAATCTTGTAAAGGTGTTGGGAGAATAATTTAATGCAGATTGACTGTTATTTTACATTAAGATGTGCAGTATCATTTTTAATCCTATAAAAAGTAATAATTTATTTAAAAGTTACAATTTATTTAAGTTATAATACAATTTATATGACACATTATATAATAATATAAATATTATATTATTGTTTTGTTTTGTTTTTAAATTAATTTAATAATAATTAATTAATATTACCATGAATTAAATAGGTCCAACAACTCAAACTGGCTGAGAAATTGCATAATATAATATAATATAATATAATATAATATAATATAATAATATAATATAATATAATATAATATAATATAATATAATATAAAGTAAATTTCACAAACAGTTACAACAAAACAGCAAGTAATACACTGAAATAAATGTGAAATTGGAAAAATTAAATTTTAAAATAAAAATTTTTGAAGTAAAAATCTGAAATAGTATTTTCTTGTAAAATGTCCTCCTGTAATCTTTGTTTGATTTACAACTTCAAAACGCCATTTTTACAGTGCACTTGTATTAGCTATATTAGCAAGTGACAGATTTGGTGCCAAATGATAAAGTTTGAATGCATGCATTACCCTCAACATTGACAAGAAAGGATCTGAGCATTATTTAACCTACATTTACAGCATTTTTTTTTTCAATTTATTATTTGCATATAGCAATGTATATCTCCTTTCCGTAACCATATCAGAATGAATATGTTAACCCATTTTGAGGTAGTGAGTTAGAGGTTGTGTTTTTGTGAGATTTTCAAGAAAAGGATTTTCAAGAAAAGGGGAGTAGAAGAGAAAAGTGTGGAAAGGAGGAAATGTGTGTGGGTGTGTGTAAAGAGCTGAGGTAATGGAATAGTAGCAAGATTAGACTTCACACTGATCTATAGGCGTGCGTGTTTCTAAAAACGTTTGACAGCTTTTAACAAGAATTGGAAATGAACTGAGAAACTAGGTTTTACATTACAAGAAGGAGTAAGTTTTTGTCCATAAAATGCAAGCCAAAGGGGGGATCCAAAAAAGAAATTAGCCATTTTTCTCATGTCATTCTAAACTTAATGGAGGTTTAAAACAACATGAGGTTAAATAAAGATGATTTTATTTTTGTGGTAAATTTTCCCTTTGTTTCTTCTTTAGGGCTGCATGATTAATTGAAATAGAATCACGATATGACTTAGTATGATTATTACAAAGGCTGCATGTTTCAGCAGCTCGTGATCTGGTGTTTTCAGTGTCCCAGAGTGTCTTGGTTTGCAGTAAGTGCTGCTCCACACAAACTCATCTCATCTCTGCATCTAGTCTGAGTTTGTGTCGCTTATAACATGCATTTGTAACGAGAAGCGCTTATAAACCAGTTGTTATCAGCAGAAGAGAAGCTTTGAGGACTTTTGTTTTCCACCAAAATAAAACTTGATGGTTTAAATGAAGAAATTAAGACAGCCTTAAATATTAGTGTTGTAATTTACAGTTGTACTGTATCTTTAATTAATAATAATAACTTGAATAATAAATTAACTTGATGTTCTAAAATAACTAAAACTGAAATAAAAATCAATACAAACTATATGAATTAAAAATTATTAAAATGATAAAAACAAAATGACTAAAACTTGAACTAATATTAAAATGATAACAAAATGCAAAAAACCAATTCAAAATCTCAATAAAATTTCTCAATTATATTAAGAACAGCAAACCTGGAGCTATTTATCGCATTGTAGACCTCATTTTTTATCAGAAAAAATAACAGCAGCAGCCCTAACATTTGTGTTCATATGTGTTTATGCACACACCTATATTAGTTATGCATACATACAGATCTTATACAGCCTGAAATAGGCTGTAATTTTCCCCTCTTCTGCACTAATCACCCTGCTGCTGCTGTTGTTCAGAGGAACAGGCTTTAAGTTTTATCTCTCTAATTGTCTTGTTCTCCCTTTAGAAATGCCAAACATAATGACATCTAAAAACACTTCCCCTCCACAACCAAAGAACGTTCATTTGCAAAGCCACCGGCGTTTTCGACAAGTGTCAAATCCATCGAAGATGCCAATGCGGCAGCTATCATTCACAGGACACACATGGCACTGTGATAACTACCTGAGACACACACACACTTTCACTTCATTAGGAACCGACAACAGTATTGTGTTTTAGTACGGCTCACTATATTGTCTTCCCCACTGCTGTGTAAATATTTGATGTGGTTTCTCTTTCTCTATGTGAGCGCGTGTGTTTGTGTAAGTGTTGGCTAGTTGTGCCAGTGCTTTTGTTTGAATTATTTGTGTACCTATGACCATCTGAATAATTTACACATGCTGAGAGTAGCATTGTTTTGCTTGGCAGCCGAGTTGCACTGAAGGGTACAGCGTTGTACTCGCACTTCCAGTCACACGCGCACACACCACGCAACGTTATATACCGGACTCGCAAACGTACACATGATTAGCATGCACAAAGCCAATTTCTGTGCAGCGGCACACTCAAAACGTGCCTTTCAGAAAGTGGTAATTGGTAAGCAGTAAGCACTGTTTAATATTCAAATGGAGATTTGGGACTCTCTCACTCTGTTTCCCACGCTGCTTTGCTCTTAATAGTCTCAGCTCATAATTGGGGTCCATTTGACCCCCTCCTCTCCCACCTCACTCATTCACACACGCATACTCCGGCAGAGACCACATATAATGGCTGCCATTGTGTCTGAGACTCCAATTAGTGTAGATCGTATAGGGGTTAACGCGCTCTCAGAGATGGGAGCTGTCTGGAGCGCGTTGTGAAGCGTTTGTGTACATGCACATCCTCGCTAGGACCTTTGTTGTCTGTGTTTGTACAATGTAGTCTTGAAGTTTCAGTGTTTAAGTGCTCTAAAATACTCAGACTGTCCTCACACCAATTAACACTCATTTACAAAGTGAGAAGTGTTTTTGTCTGTCCTCTTTGGAACCAATTTGTCTGTTTTGTGTGCATGCGAGTCTGTGATGGGATTAAAAAGTAAGATGGATAAGACATGTTTTCTCAAGTTTATAAAGGCGAGGCTGAACTTCTTCAACTTTTAACAAGTAATAGAAAAAAAGCACATTTTTCAAGTCCAAGGAACTCATTTGGGGTCTGGTGTTGACACGGCTTTATTTCATCACCTCACAGATACAGAAAAAAAATTGCAGACAGACAGTGTCTCATAATGGAAAGGCAGTCATCAGCATGTAGGGCACGACAGAAAAATAGCTGTGTAGAGGGTGGGGCAGGATGAGTCACATGACTGTTTGATTGGCTGAGGGAGCGTCTTTTCTCATACAGATTAAAGCGCTGTTGTGTATTTTTGTTTTGTGACAAGCATTACCATTCTTATTGCTCGTACTTTCTTTATTTACAAATCCCTCTGGATTCCATCTGTATCCAGAATGTAGAGATATTGTGGTGGGACGCTTTTGACTTGAGGTAGTGTACAGAAGCCCTATGCGGTGCCCCAGAGGCCCCTTTTGGCCTCCTTGGGACCAGAATATGATATTTGGGGTAGATGCTTTGACTTAGGATAGCAAATAGAGGCCCCTTGTTGGGCCCCAGGCATGTCTAGGCATCAGAATATTGTGGAGATATTGAGGTGGGCTCTTTTTATATTTGGGGAAATGTACAGAGGCAACCGTTTTGGGCCCCAGATGACCCCAGGGGCCTCAACTATATTAAGGTCTTAGAATCTCATAGCAATATCTATACTACACCATATTATATTATATTATATTATATTATATTATATTATATTATATTATATTATATTATAATGTTGTATATTTATTTATAATTTTACTATAAGTAATTTTGTTATGTGCGTTTGTCATTTTTATAACATTTTTTATATTATTTCATAATTCAAATTAAACTTAACATTTTGAATTATCCTTTATTTTTAGATTTTAAGTCTTCATTTTAATTTTAGTATACTTTTTAGTATTTTTATGTGATTTTTTTTATTTCCATTTTAGTTTTTGTAATTTTAGTACATATTTATAAAATATGTTTTAAACAATTTATATTATTTATAAAATAAGTTTTAAACAATTTCGAATGAGCTTTTATTTTTGTATTTTCTTTTTTAAATTAGTCTCAGAAAGTAGTTTTAGTAATTTTGTTATGTGCTTTTGTAATTTTCATTAGTTTAAAATTAATTTTTATTAGTTTTAGTACTTCAGTGTAAACCCATTTCAAGTTAGTTGCCAAGCAGCATTCTCATTTTCATTTAAGTTTAATTATTTCATCTAATATTTATATTTATAATGGTTGTAGTTTTATTTAACACTGTATCAGGGTGGTCTCTCTTAACTTCTGACTTTATAAATAAATGTGCTTAGGGCCACTGATGTCATGTCTCAACATTTTAAAATCATGAGGAAGTCACAAAAAACTTGCATGAATCCAGCACCATTAAAATGTTCTGCATGTAAAAATCGAGTTATTTATTAAGCTGCCTCTTTATATAGTTTATTTCTGCATCCAGTCATCGCCGGAACTGAATACCCCCACCCATAATTTCTTAAATAATACCTTCAGTCAAATGAATGTCTCTGTTTAAAGCACCTGCCTGGAAGCCTTGATATTTGAAGCATATAAAGAGCCTCTTCCCTTCCCACAAGCAGCAGAGGAGCAGGTTTTCAAATCTGTCCTGGAGAACAGACTGAGTCATTTCTCTCCAGACTGATGTGCAGTTGGTACTCAGTGAGACCAAATGAAGTTTTCCTCCATCAATGGTGCCTGAAGTGCTTTCAATCACAACGCTAAACTGAAACAAATAGCCTGCCCATCTCTCTCAGTCTACATTTCTCCCTCTCTTTCTCTATCTCTCGCTCCTTCTGCCTCCCTTTGAATGAGTCAATCAGGGGGCTTTAGTCGCAGTTCTCGATTAGCAGGAGCCACTTGAATGCGGCGTGCGTTTTCACATGAAAAGTGGGCATTCGCATTCATTTTCAACTCGTTAAATTTCACGTGGCCTTCATCATTAGGGAGCGTCCGCCAATTATGTATCTTTGACAAGGGTAATTCTCATCATAGAGTATCTGAGGTCTTCATAAAGGAGACGGAGAGAAAAGCGAGGGTGAGTTGTAGAGGAGTAATGATGCCCCATTGAGGCTTTTGATCCTGAAACCACGTTCACACGCAATCTCTCACTCCAGAACCTATCCTGCAAACTAAAAAAAGCTTTCTCATCCTGGCTACATTTTTTGTGCCTTTTAAACTCATAAAGATGCCCCACAGTATTATTAATGCTACTTGCAAGGCATTTGATTTGGTTGCAAAAACCAAAACAATTAAACTTTTCACATACAGATGTATGAAGCACTGCTCACACAGAAGTAACTTTCAAAGCCAAGCAGCTTTCTGCGAATTCAAGTGACCAACTTGAAAATGAGCAAAACCTGTGTGGGGAAGTTTATTGCCATCAAGCAAAACACCACATTGCGCAAATTCCGGTTGGAATGAATTTCAGCCACAACTTGACAGACTGTTCTTTGTTTTAAGACAACTGTTGAAGCTGGCATTGTAATTAGGCACTGGAAAACGTCATATTGGCCACAAACTCCGTGTACATTTCAGAAGAATCCTCTAAACTCACTCGAAAATGTGATGTAATCATGGTAATCAATGTTCTGGAATCTCTGGCATCTGGTGTCCACTATTTTTGACCAAAGTAATATTACAGTGACCGAAGACTTATGTTCAGTGTTTTCTAAAGAACCGTAAACAGGGCCATTGTGCTTTTGTCTAGGAAGGCTGCTTTGCAGAGCGGACTCTTGAAGTGTTGCCATGTCCTCTTATTATAAACAATGCTTATTAAACATTTTTGTTTGAGCTTGGCTTATAAAGTGATCCAGTTATGGAGTTAATAAAGTAGGCAGATGCAGGTTGTGATATTTTGGTATGTGGCTTATATCCAAGAAAAAGCATTTGGATTTTAGTTTATTACAGGCTTGTTCTTATTTGCTGTTTTTTGTTTTTGTTTTTGTTTTTTTCCCCTAGCAAGATCTAGCAACACATACTACCTCCTTCCCTGTTATTTCTTGCACTGTGAAGAAGAGAAACAGAATTCTGATATACATGATTAGCAACTAGTTGTTCAGTTTGGTTCCGTACATGTGAATTTTTGTAAATGTGGTTGTCACTTCCTGAAGGAGTTAATTTGGTTTTAGAATGCAGTTTGTCACTTCTGTAAATTACGGAACTGTGTGACATCTGAAGTGACATCTGAATTTAGCTGAAGTGTGTACGTGGCGAACTGTGTGACATCTGAAGTGACATCTGAATTTAGCTGAAGTGTGTACATGGCGAACTGTTTGACATCTGAAATGACATCTGAATTTAGCTGAAGTGTGTACATGGCGAACTGTTTGACATCTGAAATGACATCTGAATTTAGCTGAAGTGTGTACATGGCGAAATGTTTGCTGTTCATCAGTAAAGCTCTGGCTTTTAATCCTATGTTTACTTTTTTTGGTGTCTTTTTTCACCTTTATAGTAACTGCAACTTTTTCATTTGGGAAACCCAATAACCCAATAAACTCTTGTTGTGTTACTCTACAGACCTGAATTATACCTCAAATCTTGCAGCTTATTGAGGAAAAGAACACTTATCCAAGAAACTGGGCTTGTGATTTTCATCTGGCATATGATAGAATGGACAAAATCCAATAGATTTCCATTTTAGGAGGAAACCGAGTCATATCTAGGGGCCAGAATATCATAGAGAGTGGGCTCTTTTGATTTGGACCAGTAATTAAGTGATTTCTTTTTTTGACATCCAGATGAGAGAAGTCTATTCTTGATGTGTGTGTGTGTGTGTGTGTGTGTGTGTGTGTGTGTGTGTGTGTGTGTGTGTGTGTGTACATGTGTGTAGAAGAAAGAGCAAAGAATGGATAGCAAGAGAAAGCAGAGAATTGCAGGCCACAGAGCAGGTGATTGACAGACGAGAGGCTAGTTGGATCTTATCTATACACTATTCATGAGTGAGTCTGTCTGTCTGTCTCTCCCCTCTCTTCACTCCATTTTTCTGTCCTTTTGGGTTGTAATAATTCCCCTATTATATTCCCCCTCTATAACTAAGTCTGCCTCTATGCATCTCAGTCAAGACTAGAATTATGCAAGTTTGTTTTGAAGAGGAGCATCATGAAGCCATTACTCATAGACAACCCTATTGGCTGAAGTCAGGACACAGTTAGACAGAATGACTGTGCAAAACTCCATCTGGAAATCCTGAGGTGTTACTTCTGTGAATATTTCTCTCCTGGAGAGTGCTTATGGAAAGAGGCAAAATAGAGGGAGAGAGAGAGCTATGAATCATTCTAAGTGATACAGCCTTGAGGCTTTGAGGAAAGCAATAATGTACCTATCCTACCAAAATGCCTGACCTAATAGGTTTGGTGTTGAATTCACTTTGAAGTGCAGGTCACTTGATAGAGCTTGCAATCTGAGAAATATGCTGTGTTCCAAGAAATAGGCTCTGCACAAAATATCCCTCATCTCTGCCAGAGGACCGATGAATATAACTAAGGATGTGAATTTGCACCAGATTAGAAGTGAATTGAAATCTGTTTAAGTGAGTTCAGTTATCTTAATTCTTCTATCCAAACTGTATATTAGTAGTACAAAGTGGACAAGTGTAATTGTGAATATTGTTTCAGACTGATATTCTGATCATTCAATCAGATTCTGGTTCAGATTCAAATTCAGCTATATAATATTATTTTCAAGCTTAACTTCAAATATACTTGTGTGCAATCCATTTTCAGGTTTAATTTATGAGTATAGCAATTATACGTAGATTCTAATACAGATTTTGATTTAAGTTCAAATTGATCATCTCATTTCATGTCATCATATCACTTGAACATTCCATTTATTGTATATGGAGGGATCTGTTTATGGTAGTTTCACATTGATTTAACCTCATTGTCAACTCGTTAAATTATTTTTCAGATCTTAAATTTAGAGTTACATTATAATTGTTTCAATTCACTTTTTTGCACGGATCCAACTTTGCACAAACCATAATAGAGTATGACAGTTGCACATAATTTTTAACAGAATCAGTTTTTTGATTGTTGTTTTTTAAGATTTAGGTTCAGATTTCACATTTCACTCCATATTTCAAACTGTAGCAAATATGAGAAAGGACTATGTGTGTATTTGTTTATTTGTGTGTGTGTGTGTGTGTGTGTGTGTATTTCCGTTTGTGTGTGTGTGTGTGTGTGTGTGTGTGTAAATGCGGTATATCAGCGTATGTGTGTATTTCCGTGTGTGTGTGTGTGTGTGTGTGTGTGTGTGTGTGTGTGTGTGTGTGTGCCATCTTGTATCTCTCCAGTGCCACCAAGTGTCTGCTGCCATCTGCCCTCACCTGCTGTTGCTTTTCAGACAATGTCTACATAAACCTAGCATACACAATAATAAACACTCCACCTGAATACACATGCACATAAACGCACACACTTAATGCTTGTTCCTATGCTCAGAATGCTGCCCTTGTATCTGTTACTGCATATCACACACTTTATCTTCTCTCTCTGTCTCTCTTTCTCTCTCTCTCTCTCTCTCTCTCTCTCTCTCACACACACACACACACACACACACACACACACACTCTCTCTCTCTCTCTCTCTCTCGTGCACCTGTCTCTTCATATGTTTATTTCACCTCCTTAAACACACACACATAAAGGGCTGGACAGAATGTCTTTTGGCCTGTTTAGAGGCAGCATATTGTCTCCTGCTTCACCTTTTCCCCTGCAGTGTGTTCCACTAGCACATCCTGTACCTCTCATTTCACACCACACCTTCTGTCCATCCAGACTTCAGTGTGAAAAAAAAAAAGAAAAAAAAAAAAAAAATCCAGTATAGAATTCTGTGTAAGAAATATTTGTAGATATGCAGATATTTGCAGATATTTTGACATTATGATTTAATTTTTTTAGGTATATAATATTATTGTAAAAAATACAGTGCTCACAGTCTGTGTGACCGGTGACCTGATACATATGGTCTGGCATTATCCATTCACTCTCTTTTGGCAGTCATAATTTGATTGGTTTCCAGCATAATAACCAGTTGGCCTACTAATGTTTGTGCTGGTTATAGTGTTGGAAACAGCTGTTTCCAAAATATTGTTATTATATATGTTATCAAAATATTTTATTTGAGCTTTCCTAGTTTTGACATCATCAAGAAAGGATGGAAATGTGAGATTTCTTCTGCAACAGATATATACAAAGATTTAAGAGATTTGTAATATTATAAAATGTCTATGTTAAAAAAATGTTCTTTTGAACTTTCTGTTCATCACAGTATCATAAAACATGTTTTCTACAAAATATATATTAAGAAGTACAACTGTTTTCAACATTGATAATATAAGAAATGTTTCTTGAGCACTAAGTTAGCATATTAGAGTTGAAGGATCGTCTGACACTGATGCTTTCAGCTTTGCCATCCAGACATAAATTAATTTTAAAATTTAATTAGAAATCAGTTTTTGTAATAATATTTCACAATATTACTGTTTTTACATTATTTTTGATCAAATAAATGTAAGAAGCTCTTTCAAAAACATTATAACAGCATAAGGATCATTGAATATATCAAAGGATCATTGAATATGTCAAAAGAATTAGTGTTTTGGGATTTTGAAAATCTTCTGAAAATTACAAAAAAAAAACATAATTCAGCTAGTTGTCAAATGACAGAGGATAATTTTGCTTTTAATCCAGAAGTATTAGCCTTTCAGCTAGTAGTGTAGAAAAGGCAAGTGCATTAGCAAGTGGAGCTGGCAGCTGACATGACTTGGAGAGAGTCCAAAAGTGCAACCAAAGGACGCGGTTCAATATGGTTATTTGCAATCAATGAAAACCAATCAAATTATTATTGCCAAAAGAAGATATGAATGGATGTTGCCAGAACATGTATTAAGTCTGCTGGAGCCTGATTGCATGGGTCACACAGAGGGTCAATATCGTATTTATTTATTTAATTTTTTAATAACCCAATGATATATGACCAATGAATACAGTTATAATATTTTAGCTGAATGAAACAGTGTTGTGGTCTGATCTCAGACCTTTGCAGAAATTGTTCTTATCTATGCAGTGCTAGAATGATGCATTAATCTATGTTGTTTGTTAGCATTTTGCCATGCAGTTTTTAGGAGTGTTAAAAGGACCCAAATCAACAGATATTAACTTGGATCATAGTGTGTTGGACTCAGGGGCACTTGCAGGATTTAATCCGAGAGTATGAAAAATGTGTTTCACAAAAATAACACTAAAAAGTTCAAAAGCTCAATATATGTTCATGTTCAAAAGTTCAGCTCTGCGATGAACTTTTAATTTTCTTCAGTATGTTCCGCATTTATGTTACTATAAGACTTGAGACTCTTCAAACCAAATGATCAGTGAGAGCAAATGGACAATTGAGCAGAACGAATGTGCCTCTACATTTTAAACATTTTAAAACACAAAAACAAAAAAGACATCCATCTAGCACATATTCTCAAAGGAAAACAACTGAAAAACAGAATGGGAATGGCTGCTTATTCATATGACACAGTGGTAGCTAAATTCTCAAAGTTACCTTTCAAAAAATAGCCTTTTGTTTCAATTGTTTGGAGGTGAGTATCCACTTCATCCAGTGCTATTTGTTCTGTCTTCTTGAGTATCCTGATAATGTGTCTTTTGCTGACTGAAAAACTGCTTTGGATGATTCAGAGAGAGAGTGGTCCAAACAAATGCGAATCAATTCACACCATTTTGTAAACCCATTTGGCCAGTTCATTGAAAAGAAATAACCTACTGAAAGGAATGATTAATTGGTGGTTGAGTTGACAAAAATATGAAACACACATAATAACTGACCTGAGAAATCATTTTTCAGGCCAGTCACAGCATTCAAAGCTGAAGGCGCCACTGGATTGACTTCTCAAAAGAGATTCTCAGTTCATTGAATCAGTGAGTTGTTGACTTGAAAACCTCTTGGATAATTGTTAACAAGTAGTTCTGTGGTTTTTGGGGTGTTTTGAGGTGGTTGCTTGCTGTGTCAAGTTAAAAGGGCCCACATAAAAAACTATTAACCTGAATCTGACATCACTACAATACCAAGGCAAGGCTCTCTAAGTTTCAGTCTTATTCTGTTTACTCTGCTTGTGCGTTCTAGTTTATGCATGCATGTTCAGTATAGTTAATGGACCAGTTTTGGCTTGAGTTTGGTTCAGTCTTAAAGCTCAAACAGGGCTAAGCCAGGCTGAAATGGGCCACAGTGAGCCAGCAGTGCACAGTCAGGCCTTTCATCCTCCCCCTGACTGATCCGATCCAGCTGAAGGATTGCAAAAAAAAAATGCTTAATTTGGAAACTCATTGCAGTCATTTAAATGTTAATGGGCTTTTCTTATTTTAAAATCACCTCACTAACTGTATTATTGTGCAAATGAGCCTTTTCTCTCTCTCTCTCTCTTGCTCTCTCCCTCTATCACTCTTGCCTCTTATCAATCCACTCTTAAGTGCTGAAACGTTTACTTGTTGGCCCATAATTGGATTTTTTTTTTCTGACTGAGGAACAGCAGGTGTGAAGGTTCTCCTCTAGTTGGAGTTTTTGGTGGAATGTTATTCTCTGTGGCAGGCCACGTTGTTTGTTTTGTATTGTTGTGCTGTCTGATGGCGCCCCGGGAGAGATTCAGTGCGCAGACGAGCGCATACATCACCTGAAGCAGCCAGCTTAATCAATATCTAACCAATCAATTTAAATATCAGGAGGTCTGGACTTTGTATAAGTTCCAGCCACGGGAATCAACAAATCCTTTGTGGAGATTAGAGAAGAGGTAACCAAAGAAACATTGCTTTCAGTGTCGTGCTGGTAGCACATTTTAGGACCTAGTTGATATTCTGCAATGAATATTTTAATGTCAGGGTTTCTTTTATTATTTATTTATTTTTTTAACCTTTGTGTTTTTGTAGATTTTGAAGTAGAGATCAGTTTAATCATAAGCTGAACTCACATCACATCTATTCCTGTGATGCAAAGCTACATTTTCAGCAGCCATTACTTCAGTCCTTAGTGTCACATGATCCTCCAGAAATAATTATAATATGCCGATGTGGAGCTTAATTGTTATCAGTTTTTGTTCGTGCTCAGTTATTAATAATGTTTCTTATTATTTCAGGGTTTTTTTGTATTGTATTCTGCTAAATACTTTTTGTGGAAACAGATTTTTTTTTTTTTTCAGGATTCTTTAATGAATAGAAAGTTAAAAAGAACAGCATTTGAAATGTAATGAAATCTTTTCTAACATTATACATGTATCTGCTGTCACTTTTGATCAATTTATTGCATTTTCGCTTGATTTAAAGCATTTAGCTTTCTTTTTTTCTTTGTTTCTTAAAAAAAACTAAACAAAAAAAAAACACTAGCTTTCTTCTTTTTTTTCTCTTTTTTTTCTATATTCTGTCTACTTGTTTTCTATATTTAAAAAAAATAATAAATAAATCCTTGCTACATGTACTGTGTTAGGCTAACTGAGACTTGTCATAGCACTTTCATGTTGTTGCTCTTTTGTTGGTTTTGATTGCTTCTATCGTCCTCATTTGTGACACTGGACCACAAAACCAGTCTTAAGTCGCTGGGGTATATTTGTAGCAATAGCCAAAAACACATTGTATGGGTCAACATTACTGATTTTTCTTTTATGCCAAAAATCATTAGGATATTAAGTGAAGATCATGTTCCATGAAGATATTTTGTAAATTTCCTACTGTAAATATATCAAAACTTAATTTTTGTTTAGTAATATGCATTGCTAAGAACTTCATTTGGACAACTTTAAAGGCGATTTTCTCTGTATTTTGATTTTCTTGCACTCTCAGATTTCAGATTTTCAAATAGTTGTATCTTGGCCAAATATTGTCCTATCCTAACAAACCATACATCAATGGAAAGCTTATTTATCAGCTTTCAGATGATGTATAAATCTCAGTTTTGAAAAACTGACACTTATGACGGGTTTTGTGGTCCTGGGTCACATTTGTAAGTCGCTTTGGATAAAAGCGTCTGCTAAATAACTAAATGGAAATGGAAAATCATGATTATTTTGCTCAAAAATATAGTCAAAATTTAAATTATTATTATTTTATTATAATTATAAAAATCTTATTTTATTTATTTTTACAATTTATCAGAATTATTGCACTTTTACATTATTATTGGACTTTTAAGCACAAATCAAGAGAATATTAACTCACATAGTTTGCTCACAGATTTAGTCGCTGCGAACAACCACTTGAAAAAAAAAAACACAGATTGGCTAGGGATTGCTAAACTTCGACTTACATGTTGGACAGTGTTTTCAGCTCATCAGTGATTTTCCGTAAGGTAAAAAAAGTATATGTGCATGGTTGTCAGGTTGGGGAGTCTTAGTAAACCACTGGGCAGAAAAACACTGATTGAGGGATTTAAACTCTAAACATCTGGCAACCACTTGTGAAGGCTGTTTCCAATGCAAAATAACACAAATGCCAAATTTTAATCGTAATCACGATTAAACAATGATTTATCTTGCAGCGCTAGTGTATCACAGTTTACACAAAAATATTAAGCAGCCCAACTGTTTTCAACATTGATAATATGTTTCTTGAGCACAAAATCAGCATATTAGAATCATTTCTGAAGGATCATGTGACACGGAAGGCTGGAGTAATAGGTGGTAAAAATTCAGCTTTGCATCACAGGAATATATTACATTTTAAAATCTATTCAAAATGAAAACAGTTATTTTAAATCGTAATAATATTTCATATTACTGTTCACTATATTTGATCAAATAAATGCAGCCTTGGTGAGCAAACTAGATTTCTTAAATAATAAATACATAAAATGTAATTTTGTGTATGTTTTGTTACATATTATAACTATTTACATGTATTTTCAAATTCTCAGCACAAAACGGTTTATTTGGCACATCATCCTAAAAAATTTCATAAAGTTATGCTACATATTCATGTTTACCATTCAAGAATGTTGATAAAAATATAATTATTTGTGTAATTTAGTATCTGTGGATGTGTGTGGTTTTCCAACCCATACTCTGACCCACAGTAACTGCTGTGTTGAGCATGTGAGAGCAAAAGGAAAGAGGGAAAGAGGAACTCCAGGTACAAACAGGTCACTGAGGGAAAATGGAGGTTTTATGTGCCTTTCAGTTGTATTTTCCAATTTAATTTAATTCTGTCCACTTTAATATAACCTCCTGTATCTCCTTTCCCAGTATCGATCAGATTCTGATCCATTGACCCCGCACATGTCTCTGGAGTCAGTCAGTAATATGATATCTGACGCCGAGCTGCTGGTGGACAAAGCAGGATAAGGCACCGCTGATCCATGCGGTATTGGCATACCTGACTCTGCGTGTGTGTGTGTTGTTCCATGTATACAGTATATGTAGTTATGTGTGTGTGTGTGTGTGTGTGTGTGGACTCCCATATCTAACGTAACCAATATGGTGTCTAAGACCTCAGGAAGCAGATACAACGCACACACACAGTGGTCACTGAGTCATTGCTGTGTTTCTCAGCTGTTTGATCTGATAAGGTGGCTGCTGAGGACAGCAAAGAGAGAAAGTGAACATATTTCTCCTCACCGCACGTTGTCCGTGCCGGGCTGAGCTGTGCCTGTGATGCACAAGCCATTTGTGCTGGACTGATGGGGGGATATCAGCGTCGGCCAGCGTGCCGGGGGGATATTACAGATGACAACCTGAGATGAGAGAGCAGACGTGTGAAGCGGACCTGCCGTGAAAGACATGCTGGTCAATTTGGTTGATTAATGTGTTTTCCTCTTGTAGTGACTTTATAGGGGCTTTTGCCACTCTTTATTGAGAAAGACAGTAGAGAGGGGACAGGACATTACTGGAGAAAGAGGTAGAGAAAGAGGGTGATCAGTACAACAATGGCTGGACCTGGAAACCTACATCTCCCTCATGAGCACCAAGGCTCAGAGAGCATGTACACTGCTAAGGTACAATTCAGAAATAAAATGAAGTAAAAAAATAAAATAAAAAAATGAGTGTTTTTTTTTCAGCTGAACCTTCTAGAAATTATTCACTTGAAGTACTCCCTCAGATTTCCATAATATTTCAATAATTTAACGACACATTCACAGCTCTCTGATGTTAGTTAATGATCACATAACATACAAGTAAATAGATAAAATATTTAAAAATTTAAATATCTTTTAAGTATTTTATTTGGACTTTGTAGCTGTACTTAAAGGAGACTCAAACCTCTTTTTAGTTCTGATAGTGTCTCAGCCCACATTACATTCACATTGTTATTTTATGAACCGAAAAATTCAATAATAATGATAATAATAATAACAAGAATTATTATTATTATTATTAATTAGTAATAATTATGTTAATAATTAAATATAATGATATTATTACAAATATATTACTGTTGCAAATTACGATTATACTGTAAAATATTATTGGATAATAATTATATTAACAATTATATTTTATACACTAAATTACAATGCTAATATTTATGTCTTAAATTTTGGACTTTTGAATTTTTATAGCTGGACTCTAAAGTAGACTTAAAGCTCTTTTTAGTTCTAGTAGTTCTCAGCTCACATTGCATTCACACTGCAGAAACTCAGTCAAAATTATATACACTTAATGTGAATTAAGTGCATATAAGAGAAGCTCTCTGATGCTGAATGCACCATATTACGAGAAGTTTGTGTGAAACACACAGCACATCAGACCATGCAGTTATATAATTAAATTGCAGCCTTTTATAATCATACAAAGTTATTTCGCAATTATTATGCAGCCCTATTTATTTGTTTTCATTTTACTTAGGATGCAATTATTTATTAGCATTTCATCAACTCACAAACCCTAATTTATTCATGTGATGGCAAAGCTGAATTTTCAGCAGTCATATATATATATGTGTGTATGTATGATTGTCATGTTGGACACAGTGTAAAACGTCAAACCATGTTGGGGAGAAATCAGATCTAAGATCAACATGTATCCTCTGGGCTATATGTGGCATCTCAGCCTGAAGATTCCCATACTGACTCCAGAGCAGCGACGAGGCTATCCATGTCCCACCCAATTCACTCACACTAGCAGACGGTGGCCAGTGAACCAGACACTCCTTTTTCGGCTTTCTGAACAAGGGAACTGTAAACAGACACAATGAGGACTGACAGCAAAGAGGGATCTGTGGACAGGGAACGGTGTGTATGCATATGTGTGTGTGTGTGTGTGTGTGTGTGTGTGTGTTTGACTGTGCATAACTGCTTTGCCCGTCACTCAGAATGTGCGGTGACATCACAGATGGCCATGCAGTTCCCCTGTCAGCTGTCCAAAAGGGGAAGCCAGGATGTGATTGATGGAGCATGATGCTTCTCCAGTATGCTACACTGACCTGGAGTCAGTTCCTCTGAGACTGCTCAGAAAGGAGCTTCTGTCTGGCTGGAGCACGGCTCAGAGGCATCCTGGAATCTCGGAGGTCCTTTGAGTTCGGTCAGTGTGGTTCAAACGAATAAGATATCCCAGATTTGTACAGGAACAGGGTCAGTTATGTGCTCTAAGCTCAAAAATGTTGAGAGGCCCTAAGCTAAAAGATTAGACACGATATCTGAAATACAAAAAAATGTATTCAGGAATTCAATGACAGCTGTCTGTGAAGGCTAAGAAAGTGGGCTCTATATCTATTTAAATCATGTTTAACTGTAATTGTATATGGTAAACTATTGTAAACTAATTTGATATATATATACACACACCCAGTATATATATATATATATATATATATATATATGAGAGAGAGTTTTTCTTTTTTGCATTTGTGCAAGTATATCAGTAAACTGGCATGCAGAGAAGTGGCTACAAAAATTAATGGTGCAGCTGTCTCTACAATAGGACAGAAATGGTTGATACAAGTTACCTAAAACAAAACTCTTGAATATAAAGATTGTATGCTGTGAAACTTTGCCAGATACACCAAGCATTGTTGGGTATGTGGTCCACGCTGCTCATTGTAAATGCCCCAGTGATGCCAAAGTGATGGCAGTCAATTTACTGCAATGCCTCATTTATAGCACATTTCATTGTCAGCAACTACTGCAGCTGTGTTGCTATGAATTTGTAATTTAAACTTTGGTGTTATTGGTTTAGTATCTAATTCTTTTTTTTCGTGGAGATGTAAGCTATATTAATATTTAAAAACAAATAAATTTGACTAGACCAGTTATGCAACCTGCAGTTTTCAGTTCAATTCCCATTTATTTGTATAGCACTATTCACAATACATACTGTCATTAGATAGACAAGAGACACAGAGGTAAGTGCAAATAGTAGGTTTATTGATCTGTGGCAGTGGAGGAAGCAAGGTGGAGAGTCCAGGTGAGTGCGCAGGGAATGGCAATGATCAATAGAGTCTTGAGCGTAACAAGTCCTTTTTCCTTTTCTAGGGGATCCAGTGGGAACAATAGAGCGTGGAGACCGGAGATCAGAACAACTAGGAGGTAGACAAAGGTAGGCGAGTCAGGTAAGTAACACATACAATGTTTGAGACCAGACAGTGATGGCTTGGGAGGAGTGTGTTGATATAGTACTCTTGATGAGTGGAGACAGGTGGCGGTGCCCAGTAATCAGGTGAGTGTCATTGCTGGTGACTTTGATTCCCTGACAGTACCCCCTCCTCCAGGGGCGGCTCCTGACACCCCACGACGGCAACGGCCTCTGGGTGTGGGCCTGTCTGGGAAGGTTCTGATGGAATTTGTCCAGAATGGAGGGATCCAGAACATCATCCCGGACCACCCATAATCTTTCCTCCGGCCCGTAACCCTCCCAGTTGATAAGATATTCTAGGTGGCTGGCCCGTCGGCGGGAGTCCAGGATGTCTCGTACTCGGTAGATGGAGGGTTCTGCTTGGACTTCGGGAGGAGGTGCTGCCAGTTCCTCGGTGCCTGGGACAGAGAGAGAGAAGGGCTTGAGGAGTGAAATGTGGAATGCAGGGTGAATACGATACCGTGCTGGGAGCTGGAGGAGGAAGGTGACCTCATTTATCTGCCTCTCGATGGTGAAGGGACCCATGTAGCGGGGACTCAGCTTACAGCAGGGTAGGCGGAGACGGAGATCCTGGGTCGAGAGCCAGACTTGATCTCCTGGGCGATAGACGGGGGTGTGAGTCCGGCGGGCATCTGTGAAGCTCTTGCGTCTCCGCACTGCCTGCTGGAGGTGGATATGGGCTGAGTCCCAAACTCTTGCCCGGAACCAGTGGTCCACAGCTGCAATGTAGGAGGGCTCTTCCGTCCAGGGGAACAGAGGGGGTTGGTAAAGGAGTATGCACTGGAACGGGGTGAGTCCTATGGTGGTCTGCCGAAGGGAGTTCTGTGCATATTCGGCCCAGGGAATGCCTGCCTGCAGGCCTGCAGGCCTTGGAGAACCGAACCACAGCGATGAGGATACAGGTAAACCCCTCGGAGTTGGGGAGATCGGTGACGAAATCGACTCCGATGTGAGACCATGGGGAATCGGTAGGGGAACCAATTTTCCGGCAGGTAGGTGACGTGGAGATGGCGCAGACTGAGCATCTGCGGACATACAGGGAGACATCCCAGGCCATACGGGGCCACCAGTATGGAGCTTGGAGGAGCGAGAGAGTACGCTGGCTGCCTGGATGTCCAGAGCCCGGGGAAGCATGAATGGAGCCCAGAAGGGTGGATCGCAAGGAGGTGGGCACATAAGTCTTCCCTCCTGGCGGAGCCAGCTCGCTGAGGGTGGCGACACGGATCTGTTCCTCCAGAGCCCACTGAATGGGGCAGACGAGAATGGCTGGAGGGAGAATGGGCTCTGGAGTGGAGGGTTCCTCAGGAGCGTGAATGCGAGAGGGGAGTCTGCCTTGACATTTTTATCTCCTGGTCGATAGGTGATGGCGAATAGGAACCGAGTGAAGAGCGCCCAACGGGCCTGGCAGGGATTTAGCCTCTTGGCGCTCCTGAGATATTCTAGGTTCTTGTGGTCGGTGATTATGGAAAAAGGGTGTTGTGCTCCCTCCAGCCAGTGTCGCCACTCCTCCAAAGCCAGTTTGATAGCGAGCAGTTCCCTGTTCCCGATGTCGTAGTTGCGCTCCGCCGGGCAAAGCTTCCTGGAGAAGAAAAGCGCAAGGATGGAGACGAGGAGGCTCTCCGTGGTGTTGGGACAGTACTGCTCCCACGCCGGTGGTGGAGGCGTCCACCTCCACAACAAACAGGAGCTGGGGATCCGGATGGGTGAGGATGGGAGCAATGCAGAAGGCCTCCTGGAACTTTTGGAAGGCGGCCCGAGCTTCGGGGTTCCAAGACAGAGACTTGGGCTTCTGGCGGAGAATGGAAGTGAGGGGAGCGGAGAGGAGGCTGAAGTTCTGAATAAGTCTGCGATAGAAGTTGGCGAATCCGAGGAATCGTTGGAGTTCCTTAACCGACTGCGGTTGGGGCCAGTCACGGACAGCCTGGACCTTCCCCTGGTCCATTTGGATACCATCAGCGCTGAGTATATACCCAAGGAACTGCACCATGGGGCAGTGGAACTCACTTCTCGAGCTTCAGGTAGAGGTGGTGTTTCCTGAGTTGTTCCAGAACCTGCGTGACATGGATAGGGGAGTTTGACTGTGTGAGCATTGAGAGTCTGGTAATTATGCAGGGCCGCAAGCCTCCGTCCTTCTTGCCGACGAAGAAGCTCGAGGCGGCCGGAGAGGTGGAAGGGCAGATAAACCTTTTGTTGGAGCTTCCTTGATGTACTCCTCCATTGCCTTGCGCTCCGGGATGGACAGGCGGTACACTCGACCCTTGGGGAGTGTGGCCCCAGGCAGCAGGTCTATTGTGCAGTCCCATGGCCGGTGAGGTGGTAACTGTGTGGCTGCCTGTTTGCTGAAAACATCCTGGAACGCCACGTAGTCAGATGGGATGGTGTTGCCTGAGGGGTTCGGGGCTCTCCACAAGGGTGGAGTTAACCTGGAGACTGGAAGGACAAACAGGGTACTGGGACGTTGGAGACAATTCTGGAAACAGGATTCACTCCATCGGAGGATCTCGCTGGACTCCCATCTGACTGCGGGGGAATGTTGTGAGAGCCACGGGCGTCCCAGGAGGAGGTCGACGGTGGGTCCCTCCAGTACCAGAAAGGGTTTCACAGTGAAAGCATCCAACCTGGAGAATGATGGGTGGAGAGCGGTACTTGATGCACCCACGCCCAAGCAGTTGTCCTTGAATTGTCTCAATCTTGAGCTCCTGAGCTTGCGGGGTAGGTTGAGCAGTCTTTGGAGGTTTTAGGAGATGAAATTCCCCGAGGAGTCAATAAGGATGGATACTGAAATGGAATGATGAGGGGGGAGTAGTTGTACTGTTAGCAACGGCAAGATGGAGATATCAGGTTCAACCTGGAGTATACTCACTGCTGGGCATGAGGGACGAGAAGGGCACTTTTGGATAGTGCCCCGACGCTCCACAATATAGGCACAGACCAATGGCGAGACGTCGCGCACATTCCGTGCAAGTGAGTCGGTTGGAGTCCAGCTGCATTGGTTCTGGTACTGGAGGACAGGCAGCGGGTGAGGCTTGTGAATGAGCGGTATCGTCGGGCAGGCAGGCGGCGGGTCACTGGGAAATCTTCACTGCCTTTTGCATGAAGCTCTCAAGGCCGACATTGTCATCATAAATAGCCATTTGGGTTCTGATCTGGGGATCTAGACCCTGGTGGTAGGCAGTGAGCAGTGCCATCTCGTTCCATTCACAAGAGGCCGCTAGAGTACAGAACTGCAGAGTGTACACGCTCACCGAGGAAGTGCCCTGTCGGAGACGAATGAGTTGGTCAGCGATGGACTGAGTTGGTAGACAGGCCGAAGACTTCCCTAAAGAGAGCGGAGAAGGCGTCGAAAGAGTTAATAATACTGCTCTGTGAGTTCCAGATGGCGCATGTGCAGAGCAACGCTCATCCTGAGAGCAGGGAGATCAGGAAGTCCACCTTTGAATGTTCAGACACAAACTGCTGGGGCTGCATCTCCATAAAGAGAGAGTTGAGGGAAAAAAAAAAAAATACACACACACACCACCCCACGCTACATTCAACTGTCTCACCCGAGTACGTAGCTGGAAGGGCCATGGGACTGGCTGAGGCACATGGAGGATTAAGGACTCGAGAGGATCTGCCGCCACGGGGTCTCGGGACTCCATCCCCGGCCTTCAGTATGGTCTGGTCTTCTGTCAGCAGATAGACAAGGGACACAGAGGTAAGTGCAAACAACAGTAGGTTGTATTGATCCTAGGTTGTTGTATTGAACAGTAGGTTTATTGATCTGTGGCAGTGGAGTGAAGCAAGGTGGAGAGTCTCCAGGGGATCCAGTGGGAACAATAGAGCGTGGAAATGGTGGAGAACAGAGAACGGAACACAGGAACAACTAGGAGGTAGACAAAGGTAGGTGAGTCAGGTAAGTAACACACACAATGTTTGAGACCAGACAGTGACGGTTTGGGAGGAGTGCGTTGATATAGTGCTCTTGATTAGTGGAGACAGGTGGCGGTGCTCAGTAATCAGTTGATTGTGATCTGGTGAGTGTCATTGGTGGTGACTGTGATTCCCTGACACATATCATTTCAAAGCTGTTTTACAGAAAATGAATGTTTCTATATTCCAATTAAGAGTGATCTGTTATGAGAAATGACTGTGGTAAAGAAATGTCCATATGGCTAAGATTATACAAATCATGCAGTTAACATCACATATTAATTTAAGCAGAACCAATGAATATATTAAGCCAATGACTGCATGATGTAGTCATGATGATTACAATATGAGGAAAAATTATCATCTGAGGTCATCTGAAGTGTACATAAGAGGCTGGATCCAATCTGGAGCTGGCATGATCTCTAGTTACCTCAGTATTGGACATCCCGAGGTACAAAGAGAAAAGCTAAATGCCTTTGATATCCTTGATACAACCAAAAGTCCCAAGTTTTATGGCCTTAAAGAGCATGATGGATTGTAGCATGATAATAGATGTTAAAAACATAATAGCTAAACCATTTCCAGGCTTATAATTAAGCAGCAATACTTTGTAATCGATACGGAACTTAATAGGTTGCCAGTGTAGAGATGATAAATTTGGCGTTATATACAGGTGCATCTCAATAAATTAGAATGTCGTGTTTATTTCAGTAATTCAACTCAAATTGTGAAACTCGTGTATTAAATAAATTCAATGCACACAGACTGAAGTAATTTAAGTCTTTGGTTTTTTTAATTGTGATGATTTAGGCTCACATTTAACAAAAACCCACCAATTCGCTATCTCAACAAATTAGAATACTTCATAAGACCAATTAAAAAAAACATTTTTAGTGAATTGTTGGCCTTCTGGAATGTATGTTAATTTACTGTATATGTACTCGATACTTGGTAGGGGCTCCTTTTGCTTTAATTACTGCCTCAATTCGGCGTGGCATGGAGGTGATCAGTTTGTGGCACTGCTGAGGTGATATGGAAGCCCAGGTTGCTTTGATAGCGGCCTTCAGGTCATCTGCATTGTTGGGTCTGGTGTCTCTCATCTTCCTCTTGACAATACCCCATAGATTCTCTATGGGGTTCAGGTCAGGCGAGTTTGCTGGCCAATCAAGCACAGTAACACCATGGTCATTGAACCAGCTTTTGGTACCTTTGGCAGTGTGGGCAGGTGTTAAGTCCTGCTGGAAAATGAAATCAGCATCTCCATAAAGCTTGTCAGCAGAAGGAAGCATGAAGTGCTCTAAAATCTCTTGGTAAATGGCTGCGTTGACTGTGGACTTCAGAAAACACAGTGGACCAACACCAACAGATGACATGGCTGCCCAAATCATCACTGACTGTGGAAACTTCACACTGGACTTCAAGCAACATGGATTCTGTGCCTCTCCACTCTTCCTCCAGACTCTGGGACCTTGATTTCCAAATGAAATGCAAAATTTACTTTCATCTGAAAAGAGGACTTTGGACCACTGAGCAACAGTCCGGTTCTTTTTCTCCACAGCCCAGGTAAGACGCTTCTGACGTTGTCTCTGGTTCAGAAGTGACTTGGTAGCCCTTTTCCTGAAGACGTCTGAGCGTGGTGACTCTTGATCCACTGACTCCAGCTTCAGTTCACTCCTTGTGAAGCTCTCACAAGTGTTTGAATCAGCTTTGCTTGACAGTATTCTCAAGCTTGCTGTCATCCCTGTTGCTTGTGCACCTTTTCCTACCCAAATTCTTCCTTCCAGTCAACTTTGCATTTAATATGCTTTGATACAGCACTCTGTAAACAGCCACACCTTTCAGTAATGACCCTCTGTGACTTACCCTCTTTGTGGAGGGTGTGAATGTTCATCTTCTGGATCATTGCCAAGTCAGCAGTCTTCTCCATTATTGTGGTTTCAAAGAACAAGAGATACCCGGAATTTACACTGTAGAGATGGTCATTAATTGAAACTCAAATGTAAATATTCTAATATTTTGAGATACTGATTTTTGACTTTCATGAGCTGTAAGCCCTAATCATCAAAATTAAAACAAAAAAACTTTTGAAATGCTTTACTTTACATGCAATGAATCTAAAATATACGAAAGTTTCACTTTTTGAAATAACTTACAAGAAAAAAATTAACTTTTTCACGACATTCTAATTTATTGAGATGCACCTGTATTTTCTTGACCAATGTTCAGTGGATCCTTCTTTTTTTAACAATTGTTCTGCTGACATAACATCTTTCTATAAAACTTTCAGCAAACAAAAATGAGTTTTAAAAACTTATGTGTTTTGAAAATTGCCTGTGATCTATGACCTTTATACAGTATATGGTATTGTAAAGACCGTAAGTCTATCCCTCACAGCCTCATTGTCATTCATGTAAAATTCAATATGGTGTCTAGTACCCTGACTAAGGTCTATGACAACAAGGTTTTGTTCATGAATATTAAATAGCTTACACTCAGATATCATTTACTGCTTTTATGAATAATCTTTGTGATTCACTGATTCAGAGGACAGGTCTGTAGTAAAACATTTGTTCATTTCCAAATTGAAACTTTTTTTTTTTTTTTTTTTTTCACAGGATATTCTTGGAAATTCATATTTTCAGTGTATTGCCAGCTCCATAGTAATCATCCAGGTGCACAGCTGTACACGATATTGATCAGACTATGCTTCTATCCTAAACAGCCTTATTTTCCTCTACTTCGACTAAAGTCTGAATAACCCATTAGTGCAAGGTTGGAATGTTTCTCTGTAAAGGCCTCTTCAAACCATCCTGAAAGCCACTCTTCCAGGTAAAATCATTACTGTTCTCAACTCCTAGACAGATTTCTACCTGTTTTGGAGATTTTCTATCTTTATAAAAACCCCATCACCAGCTAATAACAGTAGATGTGTCATTCTATGAAACAGGTGCCTTTTTTTTAAGATGGTCATTATTGAAGTAAATCACTGTGTGATTTAAAATATTTGATCAGTTATGTAATATATTTTGTGTGGTAATAAATCACCTTTATCATCTTGTGGTAAATAAATGCATGTTTGAATGTAATTATGCCTCCAGAAAAGCAACAGGGCAGTTGCTGATGGGGTTGAGAGTTGACATTTCTTTTTCTTTCTTTCTTTCTTTCTTTCTTTCTTTCTTTCTTTCTTTCTTTCTACCTCTTTTAAAGTTTAAAAAATAAAAACTCAATTTTTCTATTTTTCAGTTGTTGTTTTTTTGTTTTTTTTTAAATTATGCATTATTTTAAAAGAGGAAAAATATTAAAACTTTAAATTTGAGGTCAGAGTTTTAAGTCTTTTAACAATACATTATGCCATAAAATAAAATAATGAATGAATGAATGAAATAGGCAAGAGAAAAAAATATATATTTTGATTTAGCTAATGTGCAAATTTGCATTTATTAAAATGGATAATGATAATGATAACAAGAACAACAACAATTTTATTTTGCCAATATGTATTTAAATTATCTGTATTTTAGCATGTTAAAGTTGGCATCAAATATTTATTGTTAAAGTTTTTATAAGTATCTGTGTGCATATTTATACATTCATTTTTATACATATTGTATTTGAAGGGCCAGCTAGCACCCATTTAATATGTTTTGTGAGAAATATGTATCTTGTCACTTACATAAGGAAGGTATGCTCACACGTCATGTCTTATTTTCCACACCATGATGGAGTGTTTCGTTTTACGCTTTCGCTTTCCTTTTACATTAGCCAAGCTTTCCTTATCCGCTCCTGCTGTTGTTGATGAACCTTCGCTCATTCACAATACTTCAATCTGTCTACCTGTCTCTCTCTCTCTTTGCACCAGGCAGGTTAAAATGGTGTCAGGTGTGAGATGCTTTATTGCTTGCTACGCTCTGTCTGTGCGTGTCGGTGTGTGTTGATGTGCGCGAGTGGGCTCTGTTCGGGGTCTAATCCAGACAGCGTGAACCTAAGCGGCCCACGAGTAGAGACATGCCTGCTCTCCACGGTCTCCTGTTTAAACAGGTTTAATCCAGAACACCTCCTGTCGGTTTCGTATTTTATGATGAGAGCCTTTGGTGGGTGGGAATCAGAGAGAAGGCTTCATTCGCCGCCTAGACAAGACCTGCTCAGCTTTTTTTTAGCCTGGTGCATATTCATGCAGCCAGTTTAACATGTTTATTCAGTAGAATAAATACATACATATGTATATATATATATACAGTATATATATATATACATATACATACATATATATATATATATATATATATATACAGTGCCTTGCAGAAGTATTCAAACCCCTTCATTTTTTTTCACATTTTGTTATGTTGCAGCTTTATGTTAAACTGCATTAAATTATTTTTTTTTCCCACATCAATCTACACTCCATACATCATAATGGCAAAGCAAAAACAGAACTGTCACAACTTTGTAAATTTATAAAAAATAAAAAATCTGAAATAAGTATGTTGCATAAGTATTCAAACCCTTAACTCATTACTTAGCTGAAGCACCGTTATAGCCTCAAGTCTTTTTTGTTTGATGCGACAAGCTTTGCTCATCAGCATTTGGCAGTTATCTGCCATTCCTCACCTCACCTCTTCACCTCTCAAGCTCTGTCGGGTTGGATGGGGGCAGATGCACATTTTCAGGTTTATCCAGAAATATTTGATTGGGTTCAAGGCCAGGCTGTGGCTGGGCCACTCAAGGACATTCACAGAGTTGTCTATAAGCCACTCTTGCTGTGTGTTTAGGGTCATTATCCTGTTGGAAGGTGAGCCTTCTGCCCAGTCTGAGGTTCTGAATGCTCTGGACTGGGTTTTCAAGGCTATCTCTATATTTTGGTGCATTGAGCTTGTCTTCTACTCTGATGTGTCCCTCAGTCCCTGCCGCTGAAAAACAGCCCCACAGCATGTCATGCTGTAATTACAATTGTATTATGATGTAGCCTACTTCTAAAATAATAATAATAATTTATGGAAACTTAAGGAATATCATTTTCCCCTCATTTTTATTTAGTAAATATCTGTTGCGCAGCCTTTAGCGAAAACATAAAAGGATAAAAGTTATTTTCATTTGATTATTTTAAAACATTAATTAAATTGTTAAAGCTTTATGCATTAATTTTATTCCCGCCATTTTTGATAGTATATTTGTATTATATCATAAAAGTACAGAATCCAGAAAAATTAAGTCAAACCAGAATTTATGAATTGTTAAGAATTATTAATGATAAATATAAGTTGTTAAACTAATATATAATCGATTAAATTTACTTGATTAATGAAATTTGAATAAACACATGCTTTCAAACATTTGTTCAACCAAAAAAAACCCGTTATGATTGTTTAATACCGTATACTGTGATACTGTGAAACTGTTACGATTATCATACCATGAAAATCTCATACTGTTACATCCCTAGTCTTCACTGAAGAGAAGATTGAGTCTGGCCACACTGACATAAAGCCTAGATCGGTGGAGTGTTGCAGTGATGTTTGTCCTTCTGTAGGTTTCTTCCATCTGCATATATGATCATGGAGCTCAACTAGAGTGACCATCAGCTTCTTGGTCACCAGTCTAGACAAGGCCCTTCTCCATCAGTTGCTCAGTTTGGCCAGGAGGCCAGCTCTGAGTTCTAGTTGTTTCAAACGTCTTCCATTATGGATAATGAAGGCTACATGATTCTGTGAAACTTCAATGCAGCAGAATTTTTTCTGAACACTTCCCCAGATGTGTGGCTTGACGCAAACCTATTTCTGAGCTCTACATGCAGTTCTTTTGACCTCAGGGCTTGGTTTTTTCTCTGATATGCATTTTCAGCTGTTAGACTTTTTATTAAGATGTGTGTGCCGTTCCAAATCATACCCATTCAATTGAATTTGCCACAGGTTAACTTCACTCAAAGTGTAGTAACGTCTACAAGCAATATGAATGTTCCTGAGCTAAATTTCAACTGTCCCAGATAAGGGTTTGAATACTTATGCAGTGGAATCATTTATGTTTTTTATGTATAATAAATTTGCAAAGATGTTAAAAACCTGTTATGTGCTTTGTTATTATGGTGTGTGGAGTGTAGATTGTTGTGGGGGAAAAAAGTATTTTAAAGTGGTTTAACGTAAGGCTGCAACATAACAAAATGTAAAAAAAAAATGAAGGGGTTTGAATACTTCTGCAAGGCACTGTACATATATACATACATGTATTTGAAGGGCCCATATGGCCCAGAGATGTATATATATATATATATATATATATATATATATATATATATATATATATACACACACACACTACTGGCCACCAAGGCTGCATTTATTTGATCAAAAATACAGGAAATAATATTGTTTGAAATATTAAAATATTTTACATATTTACATAATACTTTTACAATATTTTAACATATTTTAAAATGTAATTTATTTCTGTGAAGGCAAAGCTGAATTTTCAGCAGCCATTACTCCAGTCTTCAATGTAAATCCTTCAGAAATCATTCTACTATGCTGATTTGGTGTTCAGTTATTATCAATTCTTATTAGTTCTCAGTTATTCACAATGGTTCTTATTATTATCACTTTAGATGTTGTGGAAACCATGATTTTTTTTTTTTTCTGGATTCTTAGATGAATAGAAAGTTCAGTGAACAACTTTTACCTGAAACAGAAATCTTTTATAACATTATAAATGTCTTTACTGTCAAAAAAAAATACTTACCTCAAACTTTTCAATGGTAGTGTAATCACGGTTTTCACAAATATATTAAGCAGCACAAAAGTTTCCAACGTTGATAATAAGAAATGTTTCCTCAGCACCGAATCAGTATATTAGAATGATTTCTAAAGACAGGAGTAATGGCTGCTGAACATGAAAAAAAAAAATTATACATATATATATTATTTCAAGCTTTAGTAGTGTATATATATATTCAATTTTATTTATGTATATATGTTAAATATTTTAAAATATTTAATTGCATGAAACTAAAAATAATGCAATTATTTTTATTGTAAAATAGCATTTTACACCTCTCTTTCAAACTTTCTCTATTTCTCCCTTTCTCATTTTGGTTATCACTCTATATCATCATGAAGTACATGCTGCAAAGTTGATTTTGTTGGTCGTACAGCAGCCAAAGTTATGCAGAGTGCTGATCTATTGCATTACCGCAGCTTTTGTGATGCTAAACACATTGTTACGCACCTGCAGAAATCAGCCTCTCAATTTCAATGGACGGCGTGATAAATGAACTCCTTAAAGAGCATTTGAGTGTTTCATCTCACTCGGTAAAGTAAAATGGACCGCTGTATAAAAGTTAAATGGAAACCATCAATGCGCTTTCAGAATTACGGCTATTTAAATATGAGCTAAAACATGATGAGTCGAGTTAAAGCAGACCGTATCCTCTGAAATTAGCATCTGTTCCTTTGTTCTTATTTTAATGCTTTGAATGAAATAGTTAATCATGCTTTTTCTTTAACACTTTCCTTTTTACCAAACTTTTCGGCACCTGATCAAAAAAGTACAGAGATTTAAATATGCATGAGACAAGAGTTGTTTGTTAAATTCTTTACAAGAAAAGTAAACGTTCTATGATATATGGATCAGTGTGGAGGAGACCTTTCACAGACTGCAGCCTGATTGATGATCCACATCAAGTATTATAAGTTATGTGCAGCTTTCATTACAAAGACCTTTCTCTGTGTACAGGTTGCAGAAATAATCTCATTTCTCTCCGGTCTCCAGGGCTGAAGAATGCATGATGTCTGCATAGGTACAAGACAAATTAGTCACAAGTTTAACTAGAATTTGAACGGGTGAAGAAAGAGCACACTGTTTACTAGTTCAGCCAGGAAAGGCAAAGCGGTCATGAGATGTGAGTGTGTTTGAGCTTGTGTTGGCAAAAGGCCCTCTCTTTTTGTCATATGACACTCCAACGTCTACCATATGCCTCCTCTGACACAGAGAGCTCACTGTCTTTATGTTTGTTTTATGTTTTTTCACATGGGAATAATCCGTTGGTTGGTGTAGGATCCAAACATAGATACCAGAGAATGTTTCTGTGCCATTTTTAAATTGTAACTTTTAACCAAGGTCAGTTTACACGAGTGTCCTCACAAAGGAACCACAGATGTAATTCATCACATTAACAACAGACATGATCAGTAAACAACCAGAAAGTGTCCAGATACTTTTTTTTAATTAGTACTGGATTCTGACCTTTACCCATAATTCTATATATAATCAGCCTCTTTATATATAATTTTTTTGACATTTTTGGGTCCCTGTGAGAAAAACAGTTTTTTGAAAATCTAAAAATGCAGAACGTTTTGTGTGAGGGATTGGTTTAGGAGTAGAAAATACAGTTTGTACAGTATAAAAATCATTGCATCTATTTCAAGTCCCACAAAGCAAACGTGTGTGTGTGTGTGTGTGTGTGTGTGTGTGTGTGTGTGTGTGTCTTTTGACATCAAAAGTTTGACACCTCTCATTTCAGGAATAAGTAGCCCCTATATTTCAATACATTTGTGTTCACTCTTGAAACGTTTGCGTTTCCTTCAAGAAATATTTTTATTGCAAAGGCACAGAAAAATTATTTTATTTACATCACTAGTTGTGTGTTTGCTCATAAGCATTTTGCAGTAAAGTTACAAACTTTATATTTATTTAACTTTATATTTATCTAGTATGGTTTATATATATATATATATATATATATATATATATATATATATATATATAGGTGTATGTGTGTGTGTGTGTCTGTGTAATATATCAAAACTGGGTCATGCTACATAAAATAATAGACAGTTTAATCGTTTGAGCGTTTCATGTCTGTTAAACTCTAGTTTAATTTTTCTTGTTTTAACCATATTGTGTTGAAAAGTATGAGCTGATATGAGATCAATGGAAGTAATGATTAACTTTTAAAACTTTTAATACTTTCATCATTTAAAATCTGTCACTTCTCCTTTTGTAATAAAATTTTTCCTTTTTTGTCACCTCAAGCGTGCTGTGCTTGAAGGTATTAACCTTGATCCCATAGAGCAATTTTGATCTAACACATTTATAAATATATAAATCTATGATTTTTATATTTTATAAGTCAGTTTTACCTTTGCTAGGGCAGTAGTTAAAGTTTTGTGTTATTTTATTAAAAATGAATCCGTTAGTCATCGGATTGACTGCAAATCTCTGGCACAACACATTGTCACATTAAAATTAATGCACACTTAAAACCATATTTCATTTTAATCACCGCAATCTGCTTCTGATTGCTGATAATTTTTTAGGCTGGTAGATTAAATTAAATATAACAACTCCAGCAGTCTCATTTGAATTATGAGCATTTCAGCAGTGGGAGACAGTGTAACAGTATTCATACTGCTCTATTACAGATATTACATCCTGAACCAGACATGCATGAAGATTAGTTTAGACACTGATCCCAATTTCAGTGAGTAAGAGTAATTAAAAACCACTGTGCGTGCGTGTGTGTGTGTGTGTGTGTGTGTGTGTGCCACTGTGTGTTTGTGCCACTGTGTGTTTTCAGAATAAATCCTTTGATGAGTTCCATGAGGCTTTCATTATTATAAAGCACACAGTTCACACTCATTGCAATCTCTAAATTTGATTCTCGGGAGATCAGGCTGATACGCAGAGCATTTATTTTCTATTGTTTTAATGAGGTATACCATTCACATTTGATAAAACAACTAATTTTTTATCTTTTATTTTCCTTATGAGCATAATCATTAAAGTACTTCTAATTTACAGATAAGAACTTCTCAAAAGAGTTTCTTTATCATTCATTGATATTTCCCCTTGAGTTTGTATTTTTTAAGAACATTAGCCACCCTCATTATATTATTATTATTATTATTATTATTATTATTATTATTATTATTATATGGGTCATTTCTGTCATTTAGCATCTTTTAAATAAATTATTTTACACCAGACATTCAGAAATATTTACTGGTCAAACTCAGGCTTGATTAGTTACACAGTGGTGGGAAATTAACAACTTAATTTAGCCATTGCTCTGAAAATTTATCAAACAGGACTAACAAACAAATGCAACACAATTCATCACAGCCTTATTGTGAATCTCAGTCTCAGTAGTGCATGTTATGTAAAAAAAAAAAAGAAAAAAAAAAGCCTCTAAAATGATTTTCCTTTTCCGCTGACATCATTTGGGTATAGAAGCCTGTTTCTGCCACGGGACAAAAAATAAATAAAAAAGGCGATCTCACAATTCTGTCATTTTTCTCACAATTCTGAGACAAAAAAAGTCAGAAATGCAAGTTAGAGCCTCAGAATTCTTTTTTTTTTTTTTCTTGCAATTCTGAGCTTTTTTCTCTAAATTCTGAGTTTACATCGTGCAGTTCTGACTTTTTGTTCCCGCCAAGGAAAGATAATAATTGCTACTTTTTATCTTTTAATGCTAACTTTTTTTTCTAGCAATTATGAGAAAAAAAGTCAGAAATACACTATATAAACTCAAAATTCAGACTTTATTACAATTCTGACTTTTTTCTCTTAATTCTAAGTTTATATCTCGCAATTCTGAATTTTTGTTTCCGGCACGGAATTTTAAAAAAAAAGGTAATTGCAACTTTTTATCTCACAGTTCTGACTTTTTCTCGCACTTCTTAAAAAAAAAAAGAAAGGAAAAAAAACGTCAGAAATGTTAGATATAAACTCAGAATTCTGACATTTTATCTCACAATTGCAAGCTTATATCTCCCAATTCCGAATTTTCTTCTCAGAAATGTGATTAAAAAAAAATCACATTGTGAGAATATGATTGGGAAATGAGCTTCAACACTTAGGCCATGCTGTCTTGGATAATGTTAATACCCAAATAGTTCTGGTATATATACACTTGTCACCATTAAATCAATTATCTATGGATAAAAAAAAAAAATCATTAATATGTAATTGCTTTACAAGAAAACTTGAATTATATTAAGACATACCGTATATAATGGGGACATGAAAATGTACCGCAAAGTATGAATGTCGTCTGTTGTTTCAAGCCCTAAATAAAAATTAAACCCAATAAAATAAGAGAGAGTGAGAAAAGATTGATTCATATGTTAATTAGCAAGATATTTTAAGTAAAGTTTATTTTCGTTACCACTCTCAGCGCCGTTTGAATAACGAGTGTAAGAGATCTCTATGACAACATACCGCTGCGTTCTTTGCGTTCATGGCACACTGCTGCTTTCCTCCCCACCTCTGGATGATAATAATTTCCTTTCATCTCATCTCATCGCTATTTCTTCTGCCTGCACGCTCTTCAGCTGCATTTAAAAGCTCCCATCCGAGCACACAAAGACGGCATTGTTTTCAGCTGATCACGCAGACAAAGTTTTCCTTTCTTCCCTTAACTAGGGTTGTCTGAGCCCCAATAGGCCTCTCCGTTTTGTTAGAGCAAATTAACCACCCTACTCGGTCATATGATAGCTTTCTCTCTCGTTTCAGCCTCTCTCTCACTCTCTCTCTCCCCTGTCTTTCTTCGTCTCATGTCAGACTTCTTTTGTTTCTTGTCACAGAGCTAGCCCTCACTATAGGTCATTTTGACATGAGAAATCTGTGACCTCAGATGCAGTGGCACCTGCTCCCGTGCTCTCGGCTCCGCTGTCATCCTCCAGGAGCTTTTGACAGAGTAATAGTGGGAAATTGAGGTTATTGAGGATGGTCGAGGGGAGATGCGGGCACCGTTATTGAGGGAAGGTAAAGATGGTTTCAGTGGCAGAAGTGAGAGATCAAGACCAAAAAAATCGGTATTTCTTTCATAACACATTTTTCGGGTGATGAGTTTTCTTTTTTTTTGTTCTCCAGACGTACAGAATCCTAAAAGCTCTATCAAGCACAGATAAGAGCCCATTCTTGTGGAATACAAACATTTCGATCAGTTTAACTTATAAATGGTTTAACTGCTCATTGTTATTCAACTTAATAGATCACATCTGGTTGTGTGTCTTGTGTGAAGAATTGCTCACCCTGCTTTGCTAATGATGTACAATAACATGTTCCATACGGTTAAAGAAGTGCTATGAGTGTCTTTTCCGTGTAATACACAAGAGAAGAAAAGAAAAATAGAATATTCAGAGGTGCTGTGGTCTAATTAAAGATGGCTTTTATTCGCTTTGGGAATGGGTTCGAGCTTTCAAAAGAGAGAAGAAACATGAACAAAGAGAATGAGAGCTAAATGTGTGTACGTAGAATGATAATTCAGATAGAGGACGACCTGTGCTATTGGTGCGTGTTTCTGATCACAAAATCAGTCGTACTGTAGCCTTCTCATCCAAATATTCAAATTTGGTCTTTCAAACCTCATTTTTTTCTTATTTTATGGAACACAAAAAGTGGGTTTTTGAAGAATATCCTGGACATTCTTTTCAATGATGAAAGTGAATAAAGAAAATGACAGAGTGTAAATAGTGTAAACTCAGTGTAAATAGCAATTAAATGTGTGCAAATAGTGCAAATAGTGCAAATAGCAATGTGTTCTATTTACACCGTGAAAATAGCAGTATTTTTTAAAGATATGGTATTTACACTAAGTGCAAATAGCTCTAGATTCTATTTACACTATGTTAAAATAGCAAGATTTTCTGCTATTTATACTACTTATTGCAAATAGTGGCAATTATCTGCACCTCAGTATTGTCGTACATTATAAAACAGTACGCAATAATAACGTATTGAGTGTAAATTATAATTTTAATTCAAATTATTAAATGCATTCCACCTTATTGGGACAATAAAGCCCTCCCTACACCTACCCTAACCTTACCTGATACACTTATTTTCAACTTTTTGATTATTTCCTTCATTTTTATTTAAAAAGTGCCTTTTTGATGCAATGTGAGATTAAAAAAAAAGTTTGGCAAAAGGCAAGCTCGAGCTCGGGTCGCTCGCGTCAAAAAGCACGTGTAATTGATACGTAATTGGCGGCTTTTATTAGTGTTGAGTAACTCAATCACACGTTAATGGGTGGAGTTAGTGTAAATAGCCTTTGCCAACAAGACGGGCTATTTGCACTTAGTGTAAATAGACACTCCGTTATTTATTTAGCCTATAGTTGTCCTTATTCTTCAGCTTGATAAGTGAAATACCCAGCAGTTAACAGCAAGCACTATTAGAGTTGCTTAGTACATTTGTTGACATTATCCTGAGATGTAACATTAAAGGCAGTAGGCAGGAAAAAATATAAAACTATTAAGTGTTTTTAAGAGCCTTTCAAAAAAAAATAGCACTTAGTAAAACATCGACCATAAAACAACGAGATATTTACAATTTATATGATGACTGCATTGTCGCAACCTAGTGAATGAAGTAACCTACAAAAAAGCTCATTAAATTAATTAATGCACAAGTCTTTTTGGTTCATTGATTCTAAATCAATAGGTTCAAGATCAGATTAGATGAAATTCAGTAAGATTTACATTTGCCATCATTTATTCATGCTGTGTTTTAATAATTCCAGCTTTGATGGTAGTCACTTTAACATGGTTTTCATCATGAAACCAGTCGTTTGTTGACCCAAGCTGGTTGCTAATCGTGCTTAGAGCTGGTAGATTCTTGTCTAATCTGGGTTGACCTGGTTAAAAACATCTGGTTGACTAGTTTGACCCCTATAATCTGGCTGACCTGTTTTCTTCAGCCTGGAACAAACTTGTCAAAATTTGTGTCTCTAAATAAACCCACCCACCCAAACACACGCACACACACACACACACACTTTAAACATTAAATGGTGAAATTTGTCAGCCCTCCGGCATCTTCCACTCAGCTCTCTCTTTCTTTCGCCAGTGTTAGGTCACATTAAAAGCAAGGTGACGTGAGGTTGGCACAAAATGTTATTTGCTCTATGTATGCGAGCGTGCATTTGTGCTACAGAGCTCGATGGAGTAGAAGTAGGCCATTCGCAGCGTGTGTATAGACGTTAGAGCAGGTTTTGCGCCACGGGCTACAATCAGCCACAGCCTTCTCACTTAATAACGCTCCAGGAGCCAGGCAGGAGAGAGATCAGACCTGATGCCCAGGCAGGGTGCAGCGCGAGCAGGGTGTGAGGTGGGGTGACGCCGATGCTCCTAAAATGTTGTGTTTGAACTAGAGGGCGGCCCAAGGGGTCAAATAATTTGTTGTATGCCACTTTTGCTTTTTCTCCCTTCACTTAGCAGAGCGCTCTGCGAACACACAGGGGAAAGTGGCCAGCAGGCGCTAACGAGGATAGAGGGCCAACTGGGGGAGCCACGATTCTGCTGTTATCCAACTAATGAGTCTGCGAGGGAGTGAAAGAAATGAGGATGCTTTAAGAGCTTTTTAAACTAGCATGATAAGGGCTTTGTTTGTGGCAGCAATTTGGAGCGTTTTTGTGGATCTGTTTGTTTCTTCGGTAATTATGTGGGTGTGTGTGTGTGTGTTTTACTGAGTAGACCTATTAAAGGATTAAAGTGGCACGGATTTCTTTTCGCATTCGTATTTCTGTCAGTTATTTGTGTGCAGGCCCATGTGCTCTTGTGTAATTGTTTTAGATTTCACTTTGTTTGCACAGCTCTTCCTTACGCATGTGCGTTTGCGAGTTATGTGCCAGAGCGCGTCGGCCCATTTTAAGGTCCCTGTTTTCTTTCCGCTTATTTTTCTTATCATTCTGCCTCTTTGGTTGTTCTTCACCTCTGCCCTGTTTGCTCTCTTTTCCCTTGCCCTCCCCTCGGGGGACTGTTAACCTTTGTCATTCTTTCATTGGCCTCGGGGTGTGATTTGCACGCAACAGCGCAAACCCGCTGCTCGCTAACATGAATCTGCTAGCCGACGCTACGGCACCAGTGTGCTGCTCCGGGATAAAGATTATTGCAGGGCACACGCACAAACATTAGAGGCCCTTTTAGCAAAACAATCATGGTGGCCGGCTTGAAAATCTGTTTGCTAGTGGATAATGCATTAGCAATGGAAATATGGTTGGGTTCTTCTTGTAATCGACTAGAAAATTAGCTGGTATTAACATGGAATGAAGACACTTGTTTTTGGTCATCAATAGAGACATGTTCACAAGGTTGATGTCTTTTCTGCTGACACGTTCCTGCTTTTTGTTGCACATTCTCGTAATCTGAAATGTTTTGATGGTTTAATATTTAATTCGAATGAAGATAGACTACACATTTGGGAACATTTTTGATGCATTATGTCGACAAATGTGTCTGATGGTAATTATAATTTCATTGCGGTTGATTGGGTTTTTACAGTAATAGAGCTTTCAGTTCTTCTAAAAGTGTTTCTGCATAACCTTGAATCTGTTTCTTTCTCGGATGTAGCCTCACAAACAGCACCTTTGACTATTGGCATGAAGTCTGGTGCATGTTGTAGTTTGTTCTGGCCAAGAACTGCTCACTTAGACAAGAATAGGCTGACTAACCAAACTGAACATTTAAACAGTCTCCACAAATGGTTGTACAGTGTAAAATCCGTGTAGGCTTTCGGTTCACTTTCAGTATCTTTACACCCGAAAGTAGGGAAAGCAGTGATAATTGTAACCTTCAATAAATGTAAGTTCTGTAATAATTTTACACACAATGCATTGTACACAGTGCCCATATCAAAAACATAATTCATCTCTCTAACTTTTCAAAAAATTATTTATTATTTAAATAAACAATTGACAGAGATATTTAAATTAATTAATTAATTAATTAATTAAACAAATAAAGTTTTGAATGAAAAAAATGTAATTTTGTAATTAGTGTTATGCAGTCATTGTATTTTTAATAAATTAAAAATTGTTTTTTTGTTGTTGTTTTTTTTTTTTTACTTTTTTTACAGTTGTATTTATTTATTTATTTTTACAGTTGCAAGAAAATTATGTGGTGACAATTATGTTGAATTATGTTGATAGGCTGATGGTATAGAAAAAAAGAAAAGAAAAAAAAAGAAACATTTAAATGTCTACTATAAATAAATATTGGCCAATTCTATTTGATGCTATGTACACTAAGTATAAATAGCAACAAAAAAACAAAAACAAAAAACAAAACAAATATATATATATATATATATATATATATATATATATATATATTAGTATTTTTAATGCATTATGTATGACCTGTAATGCACTTTATAATGCATTGCATAGTCTTATGAATAATTGTAACCACAGTTATAATAATACTTATCATTGAACACACCTTTAGAACGCATAATGCATTGAAACACATGACAAACAACCAATTTCAGCATATATAATATATAATGCATAATATATAATAATATATAATGCATTTTAACTTTGATTTCAATTATTTATGAAAAGATAGGCTATAATGCATTAAAACATACATTATGAATACCTTTAAATACCTTTATATTTGCATTATACATAAAGAGTTACCAAAGTATTTTCATTGCATTAAGTGTAAAGAGTTAGATGTTATTTGCACAATTCAATTCTTGCATGTGTGTCCTCTGATATAAATACTGATGAATCTGTTTTTGTCACAAACTGAAAGATGGTGCATAAAACTTGAGTTTAAGGAGCAAGCTGTCCATGGTGCTGTTCATCGTCTTGGTTTATGTGTATGTGTGTATGTTGGTGTGTGTGGTCAAGGCAAACTGTCATCAGTAAACAACAAAACATGCTGAGCTTTTCAGTTTAACATTTTTAATGGCCAAACACTCATATTTAACATCTCTAACTTTTAAAAATGTGCAAAGTAGACAAAGAGTTTAACTGCACTGAAATGACTACATGCTCCATATTTTTTTTTCTTCTCAGTCATCTTATGTGATGTAATGGTGTGTATGGCAAAAATGATCTCTATTAATGTATTAATGACTATTTAAAGGTAGCAATGCATTTGGAATAAATGATCATCATCATTATTAGTAGTAGTAGTAGTATTAGTATTATTGTTGTTGTTGTTGTTGTTATGAGGCATCTCTAAATTAACTTTTGTATTTTTTTCTGCCTATTGCCTTTAACATCATAGCTAAGGACCATTGATAGTGAAGAGCTTGCGTCTGTACACTTTTGTGTGGAGATATCAGCCAATTAGCATCATGACATCATTTCCCTACGGCTCAACAATGATTACTCACATGGCATTTACGCCTCCATAAATGAGTGCCCGTGAAAAAATTGAGATAAATGGGAATACTAACAGATAGCTTTCATAGCGTCATAGAGCTTCTTGGTTGATTTGCTATTGTCTGTCTGTTGTTCTATTTCAGTCAAACCCAAGACATTAGCATTGCTAGTGGCACACTCTAGCAGATAAGCTACATTAACAGTCTGTTGAGACTTCTGTTCGTTTGTGTGTCATTGTAAAGTCTTTTCTCAACTCCAGGTGAGGGAAGGTTACCTTTGTAACCGCAGACCCAAGAGTGTCATGTGATTTGCCGCCCTCTCATTGAATTGCTAGGGTGTAGTTTGGGACTCACTGGCTGCAAGACTCTCTCTGGATTCTCAATGCTCCCTCATCGATTACACAGGTAAACAATGTTTATTCAACAGCAGATGTTTGATGGCACAGAGGTTGGAACAGACCTGATTTATCATTCATAGACCTGAAAATCAGCTTCACGGGACCTGCTGTGGGCCCAGGCTTGTGTAGCCCAGATTTAATTGTATAGAGAAAAAAAAGCACAGACCACAAAGGGTTAATAATGTTATTAATATTGCTCTCTCCATATATTAAAATTTGCATGTGATCTGATACACTAAAGTGTTTTCATTTAAATACCTGCTCATCTTAATTTTGATTAGCCATTTCTAAGTTTACGCTTCAAGGGTAGGCGGGGCTAAGAAATGGGGAGCATTAAGATAATGCAAACCCAATATTATGGATGGCAGATCGTCATTCGTTTCTGGGGATGCTTATCTGATGGCTTGAAGGAAATGGACAGTTGTTTTGATCATACGTTTATTGACTGGGGTAACCTCCTCGTCTGTGGGAAAGAACAGTCTCTCTGATACTTCAGGACCACGAGTATTCTTCGCTGGATTTCCTCTCAGGCTGAACCCCAAACTGCCTGTTCTTGCTACCCTTCATGCCTGACTTTCGTTGTGATTGGTTCTCCTACCTTCCGTCAGGTCATGAGTACTTCTAAGAACGTCCAGTCAAATTCTTTTCTTTTGTTTGCTTTTAAAGTGAAGCGGCCAGTTTTATTTTCTTGGCCTCCACGCTCTCAAGCCATGTCACAGGCCTGCAATGGTTTGTTTTGTTATTTTTCACATTGTTACTGTATGTAAGACGTGAATGTGTGGGCCCACTTGATTAGCCTATAAGAATTTCTACTGATTTCTAATTTTGGTTTCGACCGGTATAAGTATAAGGGGAATTTTGGGTTCCCCTTCAAATTGTTTCACTGTGTACTAGTTTAACTGGTTTCATCTTGTTTTGTGATTTCATAATCCTTTAATCTCCACTAAAATATATATATATATATATATATATATATATATATCATTGCTTTAATTCCCATTTCTTTGTGTACTTTTTGGGGGGTATTTAATAGAGAAAATTGTAAGAGTAATGTTGGTCTAACTTGACAGGGTAAAAGTTATTTCTAAACAGAGTAACCATCAATAACACTGATTTTTCTGTCCAAATAAGGGTTTACCAGTGTTGCTTAAAATCATATTTATCGACGAACATAGCCCCGGAATTATTATTTTACATTTTTAGTGTTTAATTCAAACAAAACCCAGGGCTCCATTCCTGTGTGGTATTTACCGAAGTAGTTTATCCACCTGTATAACAATCATAGGCATAGGGGGTTACACTTGTATGGTTCTGTAATCTAGAATCATGGTCAAGATGTCATTGGTTTAACGAAAGTTTTAGACTATGCAAGAGCATATTTGTATGTGTATGTAAGTGTATGTGTTCTAATAAATTAGCTGTTAACCTTTGGCATCACCCTTCGATTCGCAATCATCAACATTCAGTGTTCAGTTGTGTGTTTAAGCCGTATCCGAGCACCATGTGCTCATGGGAGATAACTCTCGTCATTAAGCACAGCCTACAACCTGGGCAGCTTAAAATGAACAGTTTTCTGCAAAGATGATTCGAGGTGAAGTCAGAAAATCTCCAAATCTCTCTCTCACGCTCAGTGGCATCTGCTTCTTTGTGGCTTCCTCAGGCAAAGTCTTGTGCCTGTCTACAATCTGTGCTTGTTTGGAATGACCTATGATTTATTTAGCAAAATTCACACCATTGACATATTGGATTATGTGCTGTTTAGTTCACTCAAACATGAAAATTCTGTAACATCATCTTCAGATTTATATTTAACAGCCAAGCTGTTCTTCTGTCAAACCAGTGTTTTTTGTGGGGTTTTCCCCGAGCAAATAACAACTTAAATTTTGCTCTGTTTGTCACACAAAGTTACTAGGGCTTCAGAAAATTTAATATAC
>JAFVLL020036614.1:0-46019 GCA_021397915.2 Tor tambroides | reverse complement strand
GCATCCAAGACAGCAATGTGCACTTTTTTTTTTCGCGTGTCTGTGCGTGCATTGCGCGTGATATGTCAACATTACGCGAAGCCGGTACAGTTCAAGACATTTTTCAATCTGGTTGTGTTCCCAGCTGAGGGATAAGTCGTCAGGTAAGATCACATTTCACAATATTATTTTCTGCCAAGTAGGACTAAGTTCTCGGGAGACTTGTTGCTGCTGCTACAAAGCTGTGCCATTGAAAGCCAAACAGTGGGAAAACATGGTTTTAAGTACCATACTTACATCTGTGCAATACAGATTTGAGCTTCGTTATGTGTGTACTACAGGAAAAGAAAAAAAAGCTGAATCCTCGTCAGTCTTGAGGCACGCTGTCAACTTAAAGAAATGACAACGTTATTTTCCCGCGTACGCCTTTATCTTGACATAAGGAATGAAATGGAAGTCACGAAATTCAAGTACGACAGTTGTCTGTTATCAGTAAAATTCCATCAGAGCGCGAACACTCAGACATCTAATTGTTATGCAGTGACGAGGCGCTATGCTTGGATGTGTCCTACAAATGTGCTGGAAAGTAACATGAGTAATAGGTGGTATTTACCCGCATATGAGCCAAGATTCGTTCTTGCCGGAGAGTTGTAAAAGACATGAAACGCTATTGTATTTATAACTCAAAGCAACAGTAAACAGTATGCTTAGGCAACACGGACACGCACAGTAAACGAGCTGGGAGGAAAGAAAGGGAGAACAAGTTCAAAAGCTCAGTGGACAGAGTCCTTTCTCACAGAAACTTCTTTTCTGGTTAGCACTGACAGACACTGTTTCCTCCAAACTCCCAAGTCCAAGTTGCTGTTTTGATTCAACAAGTTCATTCATCCATAAATCCATTCATTCATTTGTTTCATTCATCCACATGAAGTCCTGGATTACTGCCAGTAACAATCACAATCTAACTGATTTGCTTGTTAGTCAGCAGTAGAATATGATGATGGAATATACCTGACAATTGATTCCATCATATCGGACTGAAAATGAATGCAAACAGGCTGCCTCTGTGTTTGTCATCTTGGGTTTGCTTTACTTCAAGAAAAAGCTGATTACACACAACTGCATCTCTCATCCCTGCCAGTCTGCTTAAGATGTAATGCATTTGGAGACAGCTTTTCGTCAGACCTGGTTTTTCAGGGTCTGCTTAAGATGTAATGCAACTGGAGACAGCTTTTCTTCAGACCTGGTTTTTCAGGGTCTGCTTAAGATGAAATGCAACTGGAGACAGCTTTTCTTTAGACCTGGTTTTTAAATGCACTTTTAATGTTTTTTCCATGTCTTTCTAGATTGAATAAGTTATGATGATATAGAGAACTTATTCTTTACTAAATCAGAAACAAAACCCTTACAATACAATACATTTCTTGTCACATTACATAGCTTATGCAAAATATGACCAGTGTTTCTTTTAACAGGTTGTTTATTTACTTTTTCTCATTTGAACATTTGTCTGTTGCTGAGCTTCCTGCCTCACATTCATCCCTGCGTGACTCGTTTTGCTCTTGCAGGTCTTGGTGCACTGCAGACTAACACGTACTAGTTCTCCATGATCAGATGAGGATCAACAATGCTGTCAGAACACATTAATGAGCATAGATGTTGCGGAAGAAATTTTTCAAAGAACAAATGGCTCAAGGTTGAAAACACTGTCGCAGGTGAGTATAGTTTTTGGAGTATATAGGTATTTTAATCAAAGACCATCGAGTGGCCCCTGAAGTGGTTAAACAGAATAAAATGGAGCCTCATTGTATAAAAAGTGTACCTCATGTGGAGGGGTCAGAGCCAGTATTGAGGACACCACACTGATGCTCTTCTGAATGTCTCAACGCTGCATCCAGAACCTCCCTCAGATAACCCTCTCATCGCTTCCTCTCCTTTCTCAAAACTGCATCACTTCATCACTCCAGTCTTCCTTTCCTCTCCTCTCCTCCGTTCTTTCCACGCTCCCACAGTTTTCACAAGCTCCCTGGATGACTCACATGCGGCCCTCTGCACCACCTCTGCCCTCCCCCGTAACTCCTAAACAGAGATACCCAGAACCTCAAACTACAGGTCAGTCAGACCACAAGCATCTTCTCCTACCCAAGACTACACCCACCGTTCCAGCTCTCATCCGACGCCTTTCATTTTGGCTCAGTAGTTTATTTAAGAACCTGAACCAGTACTATTTATTTTCCTATTATACACAAAGACACACACACACACACACACACACACACACACACACACACACACATATATACAATCTTAGGCCCTATTGGGATCAGGTTGTATTTATGAGTCCAAACTGTGAGCTTTATTTCAACGCAAGAGGCATTCTATTCAGTTCTTTTTTCCCAATTATGATAGTAAAATATGTTTAGATAGACATTTTAGGACTTAGCTGTCAAAAGCCAGAAGACAAGAGTGTTTGGACTTCTCATTAGCAATAATGCATTAGCAATATAAAATATTCAAAAATATTAGTGTGGCATGTGAGATCTCAGCTCTGTTCTTTATGGCTCATTTAAGGGAATAATAAAAAAGTGAGAAATGCTGTACATCCTTGTAGAAACTACAAAACGCAGGTTTAACAAGAAGAAAAGCTTCTTTTTAAAAAGAGGCTTTTGGAGAAAAAAGGTCTATCCTATAACTCTATACTGTGACATTATGTAAAATACTTTCTCTTGCTATTTTTATTTGAATGCAATGTTGTCTTTATGCAGGTCACCTGAGCTCGCTTGTTTGTCATGCCTAATTACATTTGGGCTTCGCTCAGTCTCCAAAATCATTATGAGAACTGAAGTGTATGGCAGCCGAAAGAATTGCACCGTCAGCATTTTTGAGCCCCCTTCTTCACTCCATTTACCGACCACTATTAAGAGTGGATGGGTCCGCGGGGAATGCCGTATCATTTCTCTGTTTCAATTTGTGTTCCATAAATATCAGTAATGGGGCTTGCACGTCACAACTTACACAGTACCTGGCAGTAAAAATAACCCTCAGTAGTGGGTGTGGGCACATGTTGGTGGGAAGATGCGTCCAGTCTTCTGTAGGACTGAGGGGATATCTATAGTTTCTTCACATAATTTCTCTCTCATCCTCACTCTCTCACAGCTCCTTTCTGGTGCCATGCTCTACTGTTTCAGCTATGAATTCAAATTGGACACAGGCAACCATTAGAATGCATAACATTCATATTCAGTGTTCATAAATATACTCTGTTCACATAAACAGGGGAAAAGGAGAGATTCAACAAGATGGGTTTATATGCAGACTACTGGGAATATATAGAAAAATGTGGGAAGAATAATGCCCCCTCCAATCAATCAATCAATTAATCAATTATATATATATATAATATAAAATGTGCAACAAAACTGCACACACTGAACTTTTTTTGAAGATTTCAGCAGAATTGGAATGCCTGTGATTCACAAAGTACTACATATCCCAGGTGAATCTGACTATGCTCTAAATCTATTGCTTAAAAATTTTAGCAGAAACTGTGAAAAGACTAGGCCTAATATTCTTTTGCCCACTGATCTTAGATCTGGGATTGGATTCTCACACTGGGATTGGTATTCTTCAGCAGCAAATCCTACCTCAAAAATCCTGATGATTTAAATTAGTAAATCATCTAGTGGTTTGTGATCAAGAAGTGCCAATGACTGAATCACATGGGGAGGTGGATCTTTATATTATGAGTCATCATACAGTCTTAACTTATGATGATATCGAACTTATGATGACTACAACACTGAGTAAAATGTTTGAGGAGTGACTGTGATTGACTTTCTCATCACTCAACAGTCTTTTTTTAGATAAAGTATGTCATTATGCTTAGTGAACTTTTGAAATTTATGAGGATTTGGGTATAATTGGGTATTCTATTCTATTCAATAAAATAAGTCTATCAGAAGAAAGTGTTCATAATTTAAGCAGAACTGAAAAGCAGTGAACAATCAAATCAGCATTTTACTACATCTAAAAAAGACTGACTTATGACAGAGAGAAAAAGTTTGTCAGTATGAAGCAAAGTAAAGTGTCCATACTTCATACTTTCATACTGACCAGAACTGAAAAGCAGTCAATCAATCAAATCAGCATTTTACTACTAACACTCTAGCATATTTGAGTAATGAACATGGTAGGGTGTTGAGCGCTTTACCTTTACATTCTGCTTCCTAAATAGATACACTCACTCTGTGGCCATTATAACAGCCTTTTCAGTTGTTGACAAGCTCTGATCTACCATTCATGTAATATAACAGATGCACATAAAGACAATCTTACCACTAATGTAAGTGCACATCAATTAGATACACCCACACCCACATTTAAAACGTGAGAGATCTAGGCATGAACATATTTATACTTAAGAGAAATATGTCTGAATGCACATGCAAATATGCACATACACAAGCACACAAGTACAAACACATTCATTTGCATACTGTACGTAATAACAGTTAATGTAGGCTACTAGGTTATGGAAGTTAGTGCTTGAATTCATATCATACTAAAATGTTATTTACTTGCACAATATTATCATATGTCGCCCTATTAAAGTGGTAAAATTATTTAATAAAATTAATACATTAAATAATAAAATAATTGAATAAATAAAATGGTTTATGTACATTTATGATTTCGGCAGACTTGGTTTTATAACAGTTTTGATAACATGAAATTTAAATGTGGTTGTAGATATATTTATATATAATATGTATAAGTTATATCAATATTTGATCCAATAATTTAAGGCAAAATATTTTATGACTATAAGCTATGTTCCCATAAGCAACCATAGGTCCTGAGGAGCAGTTTATTTGACTAGTCTTATTTGCATGCTTTTCAATAGCTGAGGTTTGTAAGGGCCAACAACAGTGAGGTTTTGTCTATTTGCATCATGGAGTACATGAACATCTAATATTGAGCTGTTCATACAGCAATACGCAACACTGTTTATAGTTTATGGACAAAATAGGACAAACAAAAAATTAGACAATTAATTTGTTGACATCATTAGGTACCAAGACATCAAAGAATGCTGTTCTTTTTATAAGGTCTTAGACATGAAAGCTGCGAGTCTCAAGAGCATATGCGCTTGCACTGTTTATGTTTTTATTCATCTGGTGAGTCAGTGGCCATTTTCGATGGCCATTTTAGTTAGTATTTGGTCTCTTGTGGTACTATTGGCAGTTGTTAAAAGTTTCTTAATAGAGTTCATTTTTCTAATTAAGACATGATAGTGTGAATAAGATAAATAAAATAAATGACTGCTCATTTGCTGTACTGATAAACTCACCTATAAAAAAAATAATGATCTGCCATTCTTTAAAGAAAAAGTGATTATTTTGATGTCCCTTCAAACCTGTATGATTTTTCTTCTGGAGCACAAAAAAGTAGATTTTGAATAATGTACTGGTTGCTTTTTCTGCATACAACAGATGAAGATGAGAACTTTAAAAAGCTATAAAAGAAACTACGACATCTGACACAAATCTCTGATTTGTTACTTTGAGTCAAATTGTTCAGAGAATCACTTGATTCAATTCACCAAATTGACCTAGGTTGCATTTTCCAAAAGCATTGTTAGCCAATTAGGGTCGCAAGTTCCGCTGAACAACAAAATTTGTGACCACTTCATAATTTAAATATTTTATGTGCTTTTGCATGCTCCACGCCCCATTCGATGTAATCGCACAGAAAAGAATAACCAGTACATTATAACTCATATTTGTTTCTGTGGAAGACAGAAAGATGTGCAGGTTTGAAACAACATGAGAAAATAACGTTAAAGCGTTCATTTGGGTGAACGGTCCCTAAAACAAGGACATGAGGTTACTCCTCACATTAACCACCAAACTATTGTTTTTGTTGAAGTGCAGTCACAACAACGCATCATTTGCAATGTATTATAATGCAAATTTCCTGACAGTTTGGTTGCATCATCATTTGCAACTTACCATTAGGAGTGGATATCTTGGTAATGGCATATTAGTTCCTTGACTAGGTTTGTTATTTCAGCTTTGCCTTAAGGAACAGGTGCAAACTGAATGTTGCCATTGGGCCTGGAATTCAGTTTTGACACTAAGCGAACATGTGTGCGCTTGGCGTGAAGCCACTTGTTTCTGTTACACTGTAAAGCAATTTCTAACATGTCCATCCCCTCACGTTTGGCATGCATACAATCAAACACGCAGACACAAATACCGCCCTCCCCATAACGCTATAATAATAGACAGCTTGCTCAATGGTCTAAAGTAAAGCCATTAAAGTGAATAAAGGCAGTAGTTGCTGAAAGGCTAGGAATTGTTAAAGACAATACTAAAAGAGTGGGATTTCTTCCCTGTTGATCTGTTAGGGATATCCTACTCCAAATGCTTCCCTCTATACATCAAAGGGCCGGCGCAAATAAAAGCATGCTTGTCGAGGGTGAACAAACTGCCTCCTTTGTGCCGCCTCCCAGCCAAACTCAAGTAACACAAAGCAGTTGGATGTAATAAACTGCAAAAAGAAGCCCGGCACTATTTAGATGACATGCTTTGCTTTGGTGCTTGGCTGCGTACCTTTGTCTGCCTCTAGCTGGGACCGACATATAATATTACTGCATCGAAATCCTCTTTGACTCCAGGGTCCGATTACAGCCCCCTGTACTTCTCTCCGGTTCTCTTCTTCCTTTAAACTAAGCAAAGTTGATATCTGTCTGATAAAACAGAGACTGTTAACACTTTAACTTTAAGCCTGCGGCTGTATAGTAGGGAGTGGTCTGACAGATTGAGGATGTTTTCGAATACAATGAACATGATTTATGTCAGTCATCTGAAATGGAGTAGAATAATGTGTGTTTAACCCAAGTATATAAAGAATGCTTGGGCATGATGAATGAAAAGATAAGGCAGATAGAGTATTTATTGTCCTCATTCATCAGTTTGGATGCAGAGTTGTTGTTTTGCACTTAGGTCATTTGAAACGATACAGAAGCATTTTTAGGTCAAAACAACCAAATTAATAATGCAAAACCTTACACTTTATTCAAAAAAAAAGAAAAAAAAGAAAACCGGACCCCAATGATAATCTTCATGTAGCCTCCTTATGGCTCAAACTGGCATTAATGGGTTCGATTTCCTTGAAAGCAAGTACTGATAATCTGTTTACCTTGAATTCAATGTATGACACTTTGGATAAAAGCATCTGCCAAATGTATAAATGTAAAATAAAATCACCATAGTAAATAGTCATTGTATGGATGAAACACTTGTATTTACATTATGAGCGATTGACGACTTAATACGGTTCATTTGTTAACATGAATTAACAATTACCAATACTTCTGCAGCATTTCTTAATCTTAGTTAATATTAATCTCAACATTTACGGTACTAATTCATTTTTAAGATCAAAAGTAGCATCTCTTAACATTAGTTAATGCACTGTAAACTAACATGAACATGAAGATTAACAAAGGTTAATAAATACTGTGAAAATATATTATTTGTTGTTAGTTCATGTTAGTTAATGCATTAACTACTGTTAACAATTGAGACTTTATTGTAAATATATTATTAATTATTATATTATTTCCACAGGAGACAGGTTTGGATTGACGACATGATGGTGATTAAACAGTGACAGAATATATAGAATTTATAATTAGAATTACTAAAAAACTTTTTTTTTTCTTCAATGAATTTACAACATGAACGTACCATCACTCTATCGGAGGTTTCATGTATGGCAGGTCTAATCAGCTAGAAGAGCAGCACAAGTCTCTCATTAGCTCTTCATCTCACTCCCCGTGGGTAAAAACTGCAGGGCTCGGGCCCTGCAGGGTAACGGTGCTCTCTGGCCACATACACCTCAAAAGGATACCTGGGCTCATACTGGATTTCGCTGTGTTTGTGAGGAGAGAATAAAACAGCCTTAAAGTGATGTTATGACTCATCCCCAGGGTCATTTGCTCTCACTGCAAATGAGAGTGGGTGTCTCACTAACTTGCAGATATAAACTGGATATTGTTTTCATTATTCTACAGCTATATTTGGTAAAGGAGAAGAGAGCGAGTGAAAGAAAAGCAGCAGAGAGAGACAAAAGAAAACCTATAAGAACGTTTGCATCAAGACGCTCCCTCTCAGGTTCCTCCTTCCCTCCTCACCAGATAATGTTTATCGTCAAGCCTTCGCAAATGTCAGCTTGTCGTGACGGGATGGACATTTGCCCTTGGATTCTGACGCCAAGGGTTACCTAATCAACACCGGTCCTTTGTGACTCAGTCAACTGGATTTCACGAAAAAAAGGACTGAAAACGAATGACCCCTATAGGTGAGAACACCACAACAAAACATCAAATCCACGGAGAGGACGTCTGTGCTAATAATCAAATCCGGTGTCCACATTACGTGCCATTTTTCATTTCACTGTCAAACTTCAGGACATTTTCACCCTCAGGATAAAGCTGTAGCCATGGTTTGATGTGGACGCCATGGCAACACAATAGGCGGTCTTTAGGTGTCCTCACAATAAGAGCGAGGTCGTCAGGGACTGACTCATCAACACCAATGCTCCATACATTCGCCCTATTTATTGACCGACGGAAGGGTTAAGTAGGGGATGAAGTTCGACAACAATGTCGTTTGGAGGGAAATTGAGTACATGGGAGTGTGGCAGAAAGAAATGATATAAATAAGCATAGAAGATGATACCTCATTTTGTTTCATCACTTCGCATTTCTGCCTGTGGTTTACTACAAAGATTCTCCTCCAAAGCCTCTGAACCTTAGAAGCACCCACACCGCATGCAACCATAACTACACATGCCGTCTTTGCCCTTCAGATGATCCATACTCTGAATACAATCACCTGCTGTCATGCGATGGGATATTGTGGTGTTCCTGTAGTTTGGTTTGAATATATTTGAATGGAAGCTGCATTGTTTTCACTCGGCGCTTGGCCTCTTGTTGCCCTCTGACGTAATGACACACCTCTTGTTTGCAAGGTTTGGACTCAAACAATGCGCCAAGCATTCAGAACAAGAACATTCTCGTTATTCTCCATCTGTAACTACCGCTCATCTAAATACTTCCGGTTGGACCATCTTATCTGGATGTCTTTTTCGCTTTATCTGTTTGGTCGTGTTTCTGTGGGAACACCAAAGGAAGTAATATTGCATCAGAATGCTGATTCCCATCAGGCTTACCTTAATGCTGTGGTGCGCTGCTAGGTAGCGTCGGACCGGTGGTCCCATCTGACTAGGTCTGATTTCGGGAAACGCGCCAGATCCGCGGATTCTCTCCCTGCTCCAGGAATTTTGATATTCGTCTGAGTGGCGGAGCTTGCAGGGAGCATTAGGGAGCGGGTCGATCTCCCACGTACCCTGCTTTACATTTCAAATCTTAGCTTATCCAAGGATTTCCATACCATCTATTTGAATATTTTCCACTCTGAAAGCTGGGAATTAGTGTGCTGAAACACTCCTGTTTCATAATCCTTCATATGACAGTCGCAAACTTCGTGATAATAGATGCCCCTCATCCCTGCAAGAAAGAAAAATCACAAATGAGATATTAATGTCTCAATTGTTTCTCCTAGAGACCAGTGAGAATAAATCAAGGATAAACAGAGACTGGAGCTTCAAAAGAAAAAAAAAAGATCTCAACAAAGTGATGAAATTCTGCAAGATTTAAATTCAAATTTTTCTTATCAAACGTGTCCATGAACAAACTATGTGGGATGTTATGCACAATTTGGTAAAAATGAATATTTTTTCTTTTTGAATGCCAACAACTGCTTCCTCTGTTTTTATTTAAAATTGAAGGGATTTTAGGAGAAATGTTTCACAATTAAAACATAACTAAGAACTCCATGAAATCTTCTGAGTTATTAAAGAACAACTCTGAGCAGTTAAATTCTCATCCATTTAAATGCAACATATGTTCAGATACACATTGTATGCATGTGAACAGATTATTATGGTTTCAAGAATTCAATAAAATGTGATCAATCTACACTAACGGCACACTTTGTTGACATCCAGCTTTTCTAACATAGTCATCGACTGTCTTTATATGGAAAGCCATTGTCCTTTCTGCAACAATTTCATAATTACTCACCCAGTTTCTAAAAGATAATGCATCATGAGAATTGTTACAGGCACACCTGCTTGTGGTTTGCATAATAATCAATCCCTCCCTGCAGGAGCTACACGCAGACAAAGGCTAACATTTATTTTGATGACCTTTAACCTAATGCATTTTCTGTACGCTTAGTTTTGGAGCAGTACTGCCACTTTAAAATGATTAAATCAAGTGATTGAACAGGACATAAATATGTTTAATTTATTTTAATTGAATACGCGCTGTAAATAGTGTGTGTGTGGCATGCTTAATGTGCTCTTTTAGTCTATTAATGAGGTTTTTCTACACCAGTCATTTCTGGTATTTACATATGGATCTTATATTGTTATTAATGTAATCAAAGCTGATTTTTTTTTTTAATCAAAGAACTCGATATCTTTATCTAATCATTCAAATGTCTTAAGTACACCTCTTTGGTGCATCTTTCCTCATTTTTTTTATTTTCAGTCTTTATTCTGACTTGTTCTCTAAAGACTTGTGACTATCAGGGACATTTTCTGCAACTCCTGTTGAGGCCGTCATTGAGTCAGCATCTATTTCTGGTCTAGTCTCAGGTGTTCCTGCTAATCAAATCACACTTATTCATTATCTTCATCCTTTCAGGCATTCGACTATTATCATCCTGCTATTTCTTTTCTCCCACCCTGTTGCTCTCACCCTCAGCTTTTAGATTCAACCTATTTGTCTTTTTAATTCTAAAACACTGTGTTACTCTGGAGGCAATCGTAGCCCCTGCCCTGCTGTATCTTCTGATGAGGCCTTTTAAATTATTGCTTTTTCTCTTAAAAAGACAAACATCAAAGGAGATTAGAACTTGAGGATTAGCTTAAAAGATAATGTTACGACAAGGGATAAAATATAAGGAGGATAACAGACGCAAATTAGACAAACCACGCTAAACCATTTCGCAAACTACTATTAATCTTGCATCAAATGTGTTTTTCATCTGCTAGTAAGCCACACGTTTAGTCAATATGATGCGTTATGACACTGCACGCCCACACATAAATCTGTGTGATATAACTTCAGGTCAGATGTAGTGATACGCACGACCACAGGATTGTTCAGGAACTTATCAAGGCTGCATCATCTCTGAAGTGTTAGCTGGCAAACTCTACTTTCTCTCTCACATGTAAGGAGTACAGTGGTGCTGAAGTCTGTAATTAGCCGGGTACAAAAGCATGGCATCTGTGATGTGAGCTGGCTGGCGGAGGAGAAAGGCTACGTTGCTTCGTAGGAGGTACTGCGTGTGTTTGTTTACGCTGTGGCGGGGGCGTGTTAGCCTGTGTTACGCCACTCACCTGTCACAAAAACAGCGAGGAGCAATCTGGTTTTAAATTCTGGAGAACGCCCACCCAAAACTCTATCCTTTCTTTCTTGCCGAGTCTCCGTTTTCCCGTCTGTCACTCTGTCGTGGCCACACCACACTCAGAAGTCCATCTTCTGTTCTTTTTATAACTTAATGCATGGCTATATTCAAATTATGCTTTTTAGAAGAATTTGAAACCCCCAAAATAAACTGGAGTTCCTCCACCCTACTTCCCCTAACTTAATCGGCCATCTCTGTGAAAGGATTTCTTTATCAACTCAACAAAAGCAAAAAATTTTCTTTTCAATCCTATCAAAGTCAAACTTTAGGGCTTTTGACGTACTTTACACGTGCACCTTTTTTCCCCCCCACTTTTTATATCACAAAACAATGCATGTGAAGTCTCTCGGGGCCCTCTGATAAGACAATGACTTCAACGTGATCCCGTTCTACCTGCAGTTGCTAAGCAACATCCACCTCCAACCTCTCACTCAGTCTCATTGGACAATCTCGGAAACACAGCTGTCAGCTCATTGGCTCAGAGGAAGTTAATAAACTTTAGTCACAGCCTTCCCCTTTCAGGGGGAAAAGCTCAGTGTACAATTTTTGTGAATGAGAGAGAGGGAGGAACAGAAGCAGGCTGAAATACAGAGGGAGTGTCACTGCTCATGTTTTCTTGATGCATGCTTGAGCTAACTGTTAAAAAATAAAGCAGACAATGAAAGCATGCTGCAAACTGTCAGTTAGGAGACTGATATCAAAGTTGAAGAAAAGATGTTTCCAGTATTATAGCTGACACTGTGTTTCACCTTGGAGAGACGCTTAAGGGACACTAAAGAAGGGAGGCGGGTATCCGATTGCGTGTTCAACATCAGTCTTTTGTGATGTTTGGCTGTTGGAGTATTAACCCCTTAACTGTCACTCACAGTTTTGAACATTACATTTTATCCAAACTTAAATTTTTATAATTCATGAACGAAAACATTTTGTAACATGATATTTATGTACCATTTCCATGGTAATTCAATGTCTGATTTTAAAATGGGTTTCAAAGCATGAATTTTGAGATTTTAAGTGTTCAATTGATATATAATTTCTTATGATTTCTAAAGCGTGATAGGGAAAAAGGCAACTAAGAAGATGGTCTGTGACAAAGGTCAGAACTCCTGTTATGATGTAGATTTTTTAGGTGCACTCTTGTCATAAATTAATCTAATAATTTTCCTACATAATTTAACAAAAAAAGTGGTAAAATATCTATTTAGGAGTCTTAGACCTTTCCAACGATATATAGTTTGTCATGATTAGATCAGGATTTATTGTAATATAGTGAAGTAAACTTAGGTGTCCCACAGGGTGGACGGGTGACAGTTAAGAGGTTAAAACAGCAACCAAAGGGAGTATTACGAAGTATCTCATTACTGTTTAGTCTGCAATACAAAAATCTCAACAATAGTCCCACCAGTGATCAATATTAGCTGGTTAACAGTTGTTGTTACCAAATCACTGGTGTGATTCTGACGTTTACCCTCTTTAAAAAGATGCCAAAATAAGATTAGACAAACTTATTTCTTATTTATTTGTATTTTAATTTATTATATGGCTTAAAATCTCTCAAAACAAGACATACTTAATATTAACTAAATGAATTGTAAGAATGGAAAAATAGTCAGGAGTTAGTTTACAAGAAAAAAGAACAGCTACATAGGCCTACATGCTACATTGTTTTCACCTATGTTGCAGGTTACAAGTAGGCTATGGCACATTTCATATGTTTACTGCATGTAAAAATGAACTACAGGGTATAACAGACAAAATATTAAATATTAAAACAGGCCCATGAGGGATTTTTTTTACAAGGAGGATGATATGTAAATTCATGTTAACCGAATCGATAAACAACCGCAGTTTTAATATTTACTGGTATTTATGCTCACGGACACATGGATAATTCATGACCCGTAATTTTTTTTTTTCCCGATCACCAACAAAACACTTGTCAAAATCACAGAGACTATGGCCTTAATAAACTCTGACACATAAACGGAAAGCCCTATTCCTGCTAACATCTACTTACCTATCTGAAGATGAACTTCATCCTCCAAATGTATATGGCCCTGTCCATCAGTTTTACTGGTTTTGATATGCTTCATTAATTTGTATTTTATCGACATTTTCACAAAGGTTTCTCTGTACTTGCCGTCTTAAGCAGGTTTGAGACCACAAATGTGATGCTAAAAGGTGATTGGCTTGAATTATTAACTTTGACAAGGATCAGGATGTAGTCGCTAAATTCTTAAACCGCCATGTGCTTTTATCGGTCGGAAACGTTGCGTCATTTGAATATCCAAATATATATAATCTATAATCTGATTGGTCAATTTAACTAGAGGGGCCAGTCTAGTCTCCTGTAATCTGTAAAACCGCAAGAGAAAAAAACAATTATGATGTATGTATAAGATTCAGATGGTAGGCTAAATATCATATATTATGTTGGGTGTCCATATTAGAAATAATCACCATGTTTAGAATGAAACCATCTTAAAAACATGATATTAATCATATCATATAATAAAATATAATTTGTTGTTACTACTGTAAATATATATTCAGTTATTATTGAATCTCCTTCAATACTTTCAGAATCTTTACTTATTAAAATGATTTTGTTTGTTTTTTAAAATATATTTTTTATATTAACATATTTTAATGACCGTATATTTACTGAACAAAAATTATTTTATTTTTTCAAAATAAGCAGAAAATAGTACAAACTTTGCTAAAGTGATTGTTCTGAACAAGAATTAGCTTATACATTATTAAAAAAAACATTATCTGAAGTATTTGTATCAATACTGTGTGCCTTTTACCCTTTGTGTGTGGTAAAAGGCCCCCCTTGCCACCTCATACATTTATAAGATTTTTAAACAAAATAAACAACTTGAATGATTTATTTTCACACAAAATCTGTTGCTCCATTAATGTTCAATACAACGTATATATTTTTTCTGCAATTATACATTTTAGGCGCAGTGAATACCACATTTTTTTATACATGTATAATAATACAGCTTTTAATTTGTAATCATTTCTTGGATAAATTTAGTCCCAATATTAACATGAGATGAGTAAATCAATGAGACTGTTCAATTACACTGAAATGACATCAATTTTTTACTCCAAATATTAGTACATCTTTTAATTAAAATAACATTTTATAATGAGAATGTTATGTTATATTAGATACAAATACTGGACAGTCTGCAAACTCGAGATCACAGAACTGCTGAAAAGAATGGATGTAAATGTGGTAATTGTGTTAAATACTTGGTAAAACTAAATTGTGGTACATCTTAATATATTAATATTAAAGCATATTTACTCAACTTGTCAGGCATGGGATATTTCAGTATTCAATATGATTTTTTTTTTCTCTCATGACCTTTGAACCAAATTAATAGCAGTAAAGGTAACTATTTTTATTTCTAACTTTTTAAAGAGAATTGATTACAGAAAGTAGTTGAACACCTTTCTCACCCCAAATCCCATTGGTAGTGCAACTGTCTGTATAACCTGACTTCGTCTCTTGGTTCAGCATAGTTGGAGGGTGGTCTCCTCACATTTCAGGCCTGGATTATTATCCATTGATAAAGAACAGAAAACACAGTAAAGATTTGGCAGAACATTTCGACCAACTGCTTAATCTAAACAAGTTTCATTCTTTATTAATAGACCAAGAGAGAGAGAGAGATTGAGAGTAGGAGGAGCAGATCATGTGGTTTTGGCTGTGTGCTTGACATTGCTACACAGCTGTCAGGTGGTCCGCCCATTACACCATTAGACTATGTTAACAAACAATGCATTATGTGAAGAATTTCTAAATTGGATCATGTCACATCCAAAATGCATGAGAACAGTCCAGAGAGCAGTGAAGCGTAACTGTACTAACTTTCCAGGTGTTGAGAAGAGTGATGCCAGGACTGTCAGCTTCAATCCAATGACTTTCTCATGTGTTTGGGTGCTGCTGGTGTCTCTTATTATTGCTCTGTTATTCTGTAAGCCTATTAAGTTTCATACTCATTTGCAGAGCAGCCAAGGGCGCACACAAAGTATGAGACAACTTAGCAAATACAATAAGCATGAAATATCTAAATTATGCTTAAAGAAAAAAGATCCCCCATTTCTTCGCACCATGTCAGAATAATCAGCCTTTAAATGGTCTAAAACATAAATCGCACAAATGATGAAACAATGTGACACTATAGCACAGATAACCTGGAGAGAAATGCGTACAGTGAGCAAAGAGACTAATAATATGCAATTAATTCTTCAATTATGTAAGCATGTTAAGATTAAAAAGTTAAATATTATCTGCCCATTCAAAATGAGCCTGTACTGTGGAGCAGAGTTTTCAAAGCAGTTATTGTTGTCATATTTTAATGTCTAATATAGTCAAAACAAACAAATAATATAACGAGATATTTGATCACATTAGTGTAATATTTATTTTTCTAGCCCAATGGAAGGCCAAACAGGCAGAACTTTATGGATGTGCTGCTCTGGATGCCATGAGCCCAGTACATCTGCCTGTAGGCGTGTTACATAATTATCTGTTAATAATAGCCTCATTAACAGAATTGATTACAGTTAATTCCTTAGGCATGATGGTAGAACCAGCACAGCTATTTGTCTTGCAAACCAAAAAGTACCATTCAAAAATAGACAGATAAAGCTTAGCAGACAGTCGTGGTTTCGCAACTCTTCCTTACAGCAAGGACTGACACAGCTAAACCAAAGCATTTGCACTGAATCCTGTTCTGGTTGATGAAGATTGCAAGCACTTCTATGTGTAATGGTCAGTATTGTTGGATATGTTAAAGAGTTTGAACATTAAACGGGCCACACTCCTGACGGGAGGCTCAATTTTCTTTTGGTTCAGACAGATGGCATGCAGGAAATGGACCAAGATGAAGCTCAAGCCGCCAGTCTCCAGACTCCCCTTTTTCCTCTGTGGGCTGAACCCATAAGCTCTGAACACTCTACAGAGACTACAAATCAGCAAGAAACAAGACGACTGAACTGCATTGCAAGACAGTTGGAGGTGAAGATGCATGAAAAATCTGCAGAGAATGTGGTTAATTAGACTGAACTAATAGGTTCTGCTGTGTGGCTGCAATTTAAAAAAAGTTATGAAGCAAAATTTCAGTAAATGCCCCACAATTATAATCTCTCAATGCATAACTATATACATTCAATGCAATTATCTGTATAGAGCTATTTTGTAATCAGGAGCCCACACATCTGACTAGTTTATTAAGAATCTCTAAATATTATGCATTATTTGTGAACTGTCCAAGTTTGTGAACGTAAGAACAAAAAATCATTTAATGCTCAGTTCAATAAAACACAAGGTCGATATTTCTCAACTGATATTTCTTTTTAATCAGTCATGAAATAGAAACTGCTGGCCTGAAAGTAGCTCTCTAAATAGACCGATTTAAAAAAAATTAAAACATTTAAAAAGGGGAGGGAAAAAAGTCAGTCAGTGGCAATAATAAAACCAAGTTGCTTTACAAGACCTGAACATCAATTAATACTTTATTGAGAGCTCCATATTAGGCTGGACAAGTTTTCTACAGACGTACAGATTTTAAAACATTAATATAAAAACAATCCAGTTTCCTAGAAATAATGAAGTCCAAATACCTGCTCCTGCAATACCAACAATAAAAAAACATTTTTACATCTTTTCTACATCAACTCTGATGAAAAGGAAGTATGTGAGGCCAGTGAATGAGAGAACAGCGCCTTTAATAGCAATTGGAAGCCTCTCACATCCTCTTGGTGACTTTTTTAAAGAGTGCAGCAGGCCTCATTGAGCTCAGCTTGGGCTTAGGCTGTACAAGCTGATGGAGGTTTCCCTCAGACACACTCCGTACTACTCTACGGCTTGGCTCATTCTCCGATGATACTAGATGCAGTGGAAGAGAACAGAGAAAGAATAAAGATTATAAGGGGAAAAAATCTTAAGTTTATTTAAAGAATCTGGGGGGAAAAAAAGTACAACTGATTCCCTCAAAATGTTTCTAGAGCAACCAAGCTGAAAACTGGAATAATGTCTGCTGAAAATTCAGTTTTTAATTAAATTGAGCAATTCCAAGAGGGAATCGCACCATCGGTGCTTGGGCCCTAAATAGGCAATTTTAAATGGTAATAATTCCACAATATTATGGGATTTACTCCATTTTTGATTAAATATATGCAGCACTGGTGAGTATAAGAGACTTCCTTTTTTTTTTTTTTTTTTTATACTTTTTAAAAAAATCTTACCCCAAACTTTTGAACAATAGTTCAACAAAAAATGCCATGCCAAATTTTTTAACAAACGATTGGATTATTTTTAAACATCAGTGCCATATATTACCACGGTCACTTAATTTAATAAAAGCTATCGTGCCGAACAACACCTTATAAACATGGCAAAAATCACTAATGCACGGCCTCTAGTGGCTTATTACTTTATGAAACTGGGGTAAATTCAGCCAACTCGTGGCATTATATTACTAAGCAGAAAGAACGCGCATAAGCCACTGGGAGTGGGAGGAGGAGATTGTGCGCTTCTGGCTGTGCGCCTGACATTCTTTCACAGCTGTCAGCCGGCCCGCCCATTACACTATTACAATACTTTACCAAACATAATGGATTATGTGAGGACTTCATAAATGGAATATAATAAGAGACGCTTATGTTCCACTTCCAAGATACAAATGGAAAGCCCATAGAGGGTAACTGTAATTTTTCTGCATTGAGAATAGTATACTAACCTCCAAAACGTCGGATTCGCAGCGGTTTAGATGCCTCGCAGGGATCTCTCTTTATGCGCTTGGGTGCCGCTGACGCGGCCTGAGAACTGTCTTCTTTCCCAGTGTTGGAACTAATACAAAGAGACACAAAGTGAGATTTTGGAAAACACCACGAGTGCAAAATGTCAACGAGGCATGATTTGAAACAGCCCCAGTGAACAGGTCCCACAATAAACACACACCAGTTGAACTTGCGCTTGACCTGAGCAGCTGAGGTCATGGCCATGTAGGATGGTTTGGATTTTCGCAGGTCTAACAGTGATGGGATCTCCAACCTAGAAACCAATTGGAAAGAACTTATTCACACCAGTCAAAACAGAACTGCCTTGTTCAACTTATTAATCAATGCAAATTATGCTGTTTTCACAGCAAATTGTACCTTTTAGCTGGCTCATTTCCGTTGTTAGCACGCAGTGCTCGAAGTGTTGTGTGGCCAGGGGGCTCAGGTGATAGGATGACTGTGGCATTACCGTCTGATGGGTCCTCGTTGTGACCAATGTCGATAGTGGAGTTTGGATCAAAGCTGCTGGAGGTGTGCGGCTGCCCCTCAGGAGTGTACTGCAGCGGGAACATGCCTTCCTGTTTTAAGACCTCCTGAACAGCAGGGGGGTAATGGGACAGCACAGGATTGGGCCCATCCTCATCTGGGTTTGCAGGAGACACAGATAGCTTCCTCCTGATTGGTTTTTTAAGAGGACATTCAACATTTCCATCCTGAAGTTGAGGGCTACAGCCTAAAAGAGAAAAGCAGCACAAAATTCATCAGCTTCATTGGACATTGGAAGACATCACCAAATGGAAAAGACTTCTCATGAAGCTTTTACTGTTTTGGATAAAAAAAATCTGGGATACATCCCAGATCACTTGATCACTTCCCAGTCAAAGCTAAAATGTCAACAACATTATGATCAGAAATGTCAAATACGCATTTAAACAACATTTTAAATAGTACATTGTGTAACTGCTATGTTGTAAAACAGCAAATCAGTGATATGAGGGAACAATCGTTATCAAACAATTCAAGTCCTCCTTTTATGTAAATGGTAATTCAAAGTGCTTGTGTATAAAATGTGCTATATAACTAAACTTGCCTTACAAGTGATCAAATGAACTCAACTGAATTGACGTGTGATAACTTCAATGACAATTGCCATGTCAGTCTTTAGATTTTGTTAAGTTCGTGTTTATAGACTTGAGAACAGACAGACAGACAAGATGGAAAGATATAGTCAGACAGATAGATAGAGAGACAGACAGATAAATAGACAGACAGACAGACAGACGGAAAGATACAGTCAGACAGATAGAGAGACAGACAGATAGACAGACAGATGGAAAGATACAGTCAGACAGATCGACAGACAGAGACAGACAGATTAGATGGAAAGATACAGTCAGATAGATAGAGACAGACAGATTAGATGGAAAGATACAGACAGTCAGACAGACAGACAGACTGAAGGAATTGACCTGTTGTCAGATAATGATATCAAATGATACCAACTACAACACTTTAAAATAATGTAAAGTTCATATGAGAAACTGTAGCACTATATCGCAAACACTAATGAAACAGAAACTCCTGTTTCAAGAATTGGAGATGATTGCATTAAACACATGCCAGTCACAAATTTCATAAAGTGCTAGCCAGAGTAAAAAGTACTGGGCCATTAATGTTTGAATGAATTCTGACCAACACAAGTAACTGGTATATTATAATATTACTCTGTGTTGTTGACATCTGATTTGTGAGGCACATTCCTGAACACATCTAGCTCTCACACACACACACGCGCAAGTTTTCATTACTGATAGAAACACACAAACATTATTTACTCACACAACAATGAATAATTTATCCACGCTTGTCACGTGAGTATTCATGAGCACTTCAAGAGCGGTGTGCTGTTAAAGAGCAGGTTCTTTTGCGCCGTCAAGACAGACAGTACATGTATGTGTGTGCCGGTGGGTGTATGTGGGTGAGGAAGGCAAGGGAGGCTCCAGGAAGCTGTTGGAGGGGTCTGACGTTGGATATTGAGTGGCGGAGTATGCTGGAGCACGTCGCAGTCTGGCCGCACACTGACTCACACGATGCAGAAAAGCGAGGCAGAGAGAGACACTGCGGCTGCATCTTAAGCGTTCTTGACCAATCGCGATGCTTCAGAGCTCCTGCTGGTTAAACTGTTGACACACAGCCATCTCTCCTTCTCTCTGAGTCAGTGCTGATTCTCAGAAATCTGGATTGCATGGGAGAGGACCTGACATCCTGTTAATGACTAACTATACTCACTTTTTTAGCAAAAGAAAGTTTGAGAACTGAAAACGCCTCTTATGAAAGTTAGAGCGACTGCGCTTTGCTTCGACGGCCTCTCGAAGCTGGCAGCTGTAAAACAGGCGATAGAACTTCATTTGAGAGGCACAGGGTGATCAGGTGACAAAGCAAAGAAAAAAAACACAACACAGAGAGAGGATGGGAGGCAGACAGTGATGTATGGCCCAGAGCGGAGGCAGAGGAATAGGTGCGATCAGTAATTGGTGGCAGAGTGCTCTGGGTGGCGTATTTTTGGCTGGTGGGATTAAAACATGCATGAGGCGCTATTTCTGGAGGAAGCCACTGCGGATTAGGGTCGCCTGGCTCTCGCTCTCTCATTGCTTGTTCTCTTTTATTGCAGAATCGTCCTCGCCCAATCCAGGAGCGTTTCATACTATATGTAATAGCTCCCCCTCCCTGCACCGAGCAATGATTTTATGAATGAATTTCGGAAGGGCGGAGGGTCGGCGCTACTGAGAGGCTAGACGTAGATGGTGAGGTGAGGAGGAGAGACAGACAATGGAGATATGAAGAATGATTGATTAAAAAATAAGCAGCGCACAAACAAAAACATGAAAGAAAAGAGTAAAAGCAATGAAAGGAAGGAGAATGGAAAGAAACAGACCGCAGGCTTAAGTCTGAGAGGCAGAAGAGGCAGTCTCGTGCGCGTTGACACGTGACCCCTCCTGCTTCTGTCCTCTATTCCATCACTATTTTCCACCCTTTCACGCTCTCGCTCCCTCTCTCCACCGAGCACTTGAGCACGAGTGCAGCGATGGTATCGTCATGAAGCGCGTCGATGGTGGGGGTGGGGCGGAGGTTCATTCATAACCCTCTCTTTGAATCTCTGTATCTCTTTCAGTTCCTGCAGACAGGGCTCCATCTCTGTTGTCTTTAAGTAGGGAACGCAGATCAGGACGACCTGAACACAGCTCTTATTTTCTGCTGCATGAATGCAAGCAGGACTTGTTTGAAATTGGGAACCTTGAAAATAAGCATCTCTTTTTAAAAAAAGTAGTAGCAAATGTATTTTGGAGCAAATGAACAAAAATAGGACAGAGCAGTTACACAAACACATAGAAATGAACAGAAAATGTGTGTGAACTGATATCTGCCTAAAAGGAATAAATGCTATATTTTGTTTTTAACAAAAGAAATGAATCTAGAGGTCATGAATATTGCATTTATTCTCTAAGTGGCTACAATGAAATCTTGCAGAGCCAGGGACTAGTTTGTCCTTACAATAGCTCAGTAGAACAGCTTGGAAACTTGTAAACGTGATTTTTTTTTTTTTTGTCCCCCAGAGGACTGATAAAAACCTGAACACCATTTTTGTGTGAAATATGCATCACATTTTATGTTTCTTTTCAGGCAGCAAACAAATCATTATTCATCATTTTCATAAAGCTCCATTTGCTTCCACTGAAAATGAACTTTTATACTGTCCTGACCTGGTCAAATCCCATATGGTGTTTGAAATAAATCATTCAAATTTAAACAATCATTGGACAGGGGGGAAAAAGTAAAAAATAAACAACAGAAACACCCCAACGTCCTTGTCAAAAATGAGGAATTATAGACATAGGAAATTTGTTTCTAATAAATACTATGCTCGACAATGCAAAATATTCCAATACTATCAATGCAGAAGTTTACAATATATTTTTTCCAAACATAATTCTTAACAGTATCCGTCTGTTTTCCCCCCACTTCCCTCTTTTTCTTCTTCGCAGGTCTCTGTATTTTCCTGAAAAGTGTGTATTTCCCACAGCGTGTCTCAATCAAATGAGGAACACCTGTTCTGCAGCAAATATCATTAGTTTCCATTTACTGAGCAATAACTCACCACTCCTTCAATTTCCCCAAGCTTTCCTCTCTTCCTTTTCCCCTTTCTCCCACCCCTCGATTCCCTCCATCCTGTGAAAAGCTTGTTTTTGTATTTCATTCGGTCAGCATTGAGAACTCTGTTAGTTTCTAAGCTAAAATAAAGTTATTTGCATAATTATGTTTCATTTTTGCTTTTATTTATTTAAGGCACTGACATGATTTGACTCTTAATGAAGCGCTATTTTATTTTGATGCTCACACGGAGAACGATAAATGATTGATGCATTGAAAGCGAACTATTGTAAACAAAGCTAGTTTACAAAGCCTGAACGATCTTGCTGAGCCTTCACAACTGTGCAACAAACGCATGGGCTGTCAGTATGAGCAATGTGACAGATTCGGGTAGCTGGATTGATGACTTAAGCAGAATATATTGAAGCAGACATTGAAGGGAAAAAAGGGTAGACAGAGATGAGTTTACCTTTAGATAAGTGTGTTGGTCTGAGACACTGTGAGGTTCGGCGTGTGTGTTTCTCTGAGCCTGAGTGAAGAGAACGCATTGTTATTCATTTGTGCTGGTCTTTCCTATTCAGTCCAGCATATACATCACATGGGAACTAAACACATCTTAAATCAAGACACATACATCTGTCAACGTTCACACAATGCAGATCACATTACACTGACACGGAGAACAGTAAATCACAAGGCAGACATAAAATGAGATCACTATGAAGTGGCTGTGTGACACAAATGAGATGGCTCATCTCGGAAGCAGGAAGTTTACTGACATTATCTTTTGGACTATTTCCTTGCGTCCTCAGCTGTGGACATTACCCCAAAACAGGAAAGATAAATAGCATTTCAAAAAGAGATAAAAAAAGAAAAAAAGTATTGCAGTTTTATAAAAGATTAAAAAAATAAAATAATATTTGAAAATAAATCACCATATTCAGCATTAGAAAAAAAATACTAATAAGAATAATATTTAAAACTAGTGCTGTCAAATGATTAATCCCATCCAAAATAAAAGTTTGTTTACATAGTGTGTATACTGTGTATATTTATTATGTATATATAGGGCTGGGCGATATGGCCTAAACCCCCCCCCCGATTTTTTCACAAAAAATCCGATTTACGATTTAAATAGTTTTTTTTCCCCCCTACTTAAAATCAATCTGCAGATGACAAAGAAATTGTTCAAAACAAGTTCTAACTTTATTTTGTTTTGATTTTCCCTCTGGGATTTGATCTGATTCCCCCTTTGGGTTAAAGTGCAATCAGAAACAACAAGCCAAAAAGACAGTGAAAATGTAACAAAATAATGTAACATGACATAAAATGTAACGTAACATAAAATTATGTGACGCCCTTTGGCCTGAATCGTGAATCCGTATTCAGAAAGGCACGGAAAATAAATAACAATTGCTAACGGTTGCCTGTTACATTACCAGTGTTTCCCACAGACTTGGACTCTATTTGTGGCTGCATATATGCAAATTCATTCTCTGCCAGCAGAAGGCGCTTTTAGAGCGCAGAGAAATAGCGGTTTCCCTGGTAACGCTGTACACAAATTAGCGCTTTGCTCACAAACGCTGCTTTATCAGACATTATATGCGAGATGAAATGAAAATGACATCCAAAATTTTCCGAAGACAGTCGGTTTCCTTCAGAAACGCAGTGATATAAGGACACCCGATTTTGAAACATGCAGTGCTTGTTTATTCAACGAAGTCAAAGCTTTTTGAAAAAAAAAATCTATTTGTGGCGGTCAGTTTTGATACGTGGTAGGCCGCCACAAATAAATCAATGTATGGGAAACACTGCATTACAGTACATAAAATTTCAATTCAATTAGAGTAAGGAGAGATGACTGAGGACGATGACGAATGATTTGCAGATCCTGAGCACCATGACAAACATCTAATCTTGTAAAATGTGTGGTAAGTACTGCCGCTGCATAGTATAAACAGTACGTGCGATCGCGAATCTCGAAAGTGAAACTAAAAAACCATCGTGCATTCAAAAGCAGTTTCATGCCAGGCATAATAGCGTTCTTTGATGCCCGCAATTTTATACAGTATGATTACCTAATGATAAAACTGCGAAAGAAAGTATTGAAATATATATTTATCTCCCATCTCGTATTTATTGCCTTTAAGGAGTTCCATAGTACATGTCATTTTTTTTTTTTTTTTTTTTTTTTTTTAGAAAAACCGATTTTCATTCAAACAAGTCGACATTAACTACACATTCGAGTTAATCGATAATATTAAGTTTTTAATTTTTTCGATTTATCGCCCAGCCCTATGTATATATAAATACACACACATGCATGTATATATTTAAGAAAAATATGTCACATTTATATGTTAAATATATTTATATATGATATAATTTATATGAATATAAATATATACATGTAAATATTTTCAAAATATATGCTGTATGAGAGTGTATTATATATACATAATAAATATACACAGTACACACACATATACTATGTAAACAAAAACTTTTATTTTGGATGCGATTAATCGTTTGACAGCACTAATTAAAACAAAAATCTATTGATTTGCCAAATGGTTGCAGTCATGTTTATCTGCTAAAATTATAATGCTCATTATTTGGGGTCAGTGAGATTTTTTAAAAATGTTAGTAATTTATGTTCTAATCAAATACAGTAAAAACAAAATATTAAAATGTCAAAAACGTTCTATTTTGATATATTTTAAAATGCAAATTATTCCTGTGAATTTCCAGCAGGTATTGCTAAAGTCTTCAGTGTCACATGATCCTTCAGAAATAATTCTAAAATGCTGATTTGATTCTCAAACATTTCTCATGTCAAATTTCTCTTTTCACATTATTAATGTTAAAAACAGTTCTGCTGCTTGATATTTTTGTAGAAAGTTCAAAAGAACAGCATTTATTCTAAACAGAAATCTTTCGTACCATTATAAATGTCTCTACTGTCACTTTTGATCAATTTAATGTGTCCTCGCTAAATAAAAGTAAAAAAAAAAACAATTTACTGACACTGAACTTTTGAATGGTAGTGCAGTAGTCAGACATTGTGGGTCAGCTAACTCTATAAGGTTTTGGTGAAATGCTTTATGCATCAGCGTAGCACCAGATTCAAGAAAGACTATGCATTAAATGTGAGATGTTTTGCTACAGAAAGAGAAAACATTTGAAAGTTTGACTATTTCATCAAGATTTCACTCACTGCATGGCGTGCTCTGGTGAGACACGAGGTGTGAGAAAGACAGGATGGGCTGTAGATGAGTGCTTCCTGTGCCACCATCATCCCTATCCTCTGCTTTCTCCTGGTCTGCCCAGACCACACCCCTCTCTCTATGCACCAGCCGCTCCAGCTCCTCCCACTCAGCGTCATCTGTGGCAATGCTTGCGGCCTTCAACGCCAGGTGCTGTCGACGGCAGGTGGACAGCAGGGCGTTCACCAACCTGACAGGACAGGTGGAGAGCAAGCGTGGTATAGTTGATTGATGCAGATAGAGGCATTTACATTGCAAATTGCAAATTTCAAATTAACTTTCTACAAAGAACCATCCAGAACATATAAAAGAATGCATGGTTTCCCACAAACACATAGGTTCAGGGTGACTAAGCTCAAAATTATGAAACCTGGTGCAAAACCTCTATGAGTGTTGACTCATACTTGTGCGTGTGAGTGTTTTCTTGGTCTTGAACACTGATGAGGTGGCTCATGTGCTCAATGTGTTGCTGAAGGTCAGTGATCTGCAGCTGCAGCTGATGGCAATGCAGTTCCCTTTTCAGCTCCTGTATGCAGAAACGCAAAGAAAAACGCAATAATAATTGCAGCAACCAGTAGCTCCATCCCCATCCCCTTGATATTAAAGCTATTGCTAAGCATATCAACATCATGCTTTCAATAGAACATACAGGTGGGATGAAAATGCAATCTACTTAAAATAAACACAAGAATGATATTTGATCATTTTCATTGACATGCACCAATAACAGCAATACACTCACCAATAAATTGAATAAATAGCACTAAAATTAGTATTTAGTTGAATATGTTTACCAAAACATTTTAATTAGGCCTCTAAAATTAATGTGCTAATTTATGCAATTAATTAAAAGGAAAAGTAACAGGTTTACGTTATACAATATGGAAAAAAATCCACTCATTATTTTTAAGTCTATTTAATGCTTTTGTAAAACTAACATATTTGAAATATTAATTTGGGGGCTATACTGTATTGATTTGCAGTTAATTTGCGTCATTTTGTTTTTATTTAATTGACATTCATAATTTTTTTAAATTAAAATTTTAGATTTTTGAGTGATGATGCCAACAAATCTTTAAAACAGTTATTAATTCATTGAAATAATTGAAGCTTCTTTGGAGAAAAAAAAACAAAAAAACACTATCAAATCTAATTTTGCTACTGAAGTTTAAATCAGAGATGCTTATGCTCTCTAAAGACAAGTAAATAAATCAACTCAACGACAAGCTATTTATGAAATAGCCAAAAATCATGCATTAAAATCAACAATATTGACAATTCATTTTACACCGTCAACACAAATTATGCATATAGCATAAATCAGGTCACAGGTAGGGACACAGTCTTCCATCTATTAGACGGCAAATTTTAAATAGAATATCAAGCTCAGGAGTGAGACTGTCGTGGCTTTCTGGGTGAAGAAGAGAACGACGAGATTAAACCATCTCATCTATGCGCTATAATGAGAAAGGCAACATAGGCAAGACACTACAAAAATGATGAAACGGCTTAGATGTTGTTTTTAGTCTAGCTCCTTGTTTTCTTTCTGTCTCACTGAAAACGCACCTTCTGAGGAGTCTTCTACCCCCTCTGACGCAAGAAAACGCAAAACAGCACAGCACAGAACATTTGATGGGCGGGTGCGTCACTACTCCGTTCTACTTCCAGGAAAAGAAAAAAAAAAAAAACAGGAGAGCAAAAAGAGAGCGAGAAAAGAGGTGTGGATTTAGGTAAGCAGCTGTAGGGAGTGATGAAGGAAAAGCATTGATTTTTCTTTTATTAAGACATCCTCCGGTGGGGAAATGGAGAGAGGAGCTAAAAGAGGGGGTGAGAGAGACAGGAAAATGGTCATAGTGTCTATCAAAAGGCCACAAATGAGGGCAAAAACAAAGATTACACAATATTTTCAGCTTGTCCAAGAAAACCACTGACAAACGGTGATTTTTGACCATGTTTTTTTTTTTTATAATCGTTGATGAATGTTCGCCTCCTACATGCAGACTGATTAACAGCATGCGTGGCTGCAAAATATGTCATTTGCTTCAGAAAAATGTCACTGCCAAATTAACAAAGGCTCAGGTATATTAAGATATAGAGTTGCAATTTATGCCAGTTCTTCCAGAAGATAATACTAGCCCTCTTTAAGTGTATTTGGCTGTCTGATGAGCTGAAGAAGAGCCCTGCTATTCAAGGCCTCTGAGGATCATGTCTGCCTCAGACATCACAACACTGCAGACTGGCACCCTAGAGCTTCAATGCTCGGGTAGAAAACATGAAAACATTCAATAATGGCATTTCGAAAGGGATGACAGGCCAAGGCTGTCCACTCCGAGACTGAAATGAGCCCTCAAATAAAGAAATATCACGATAAGCTGAAGGACAAAAAACAACATAGATCTGTTGCAGGGGTAGGCGGTATGACAAATTCTTATATCACGATATACAATACAGCTATTTTTGCTGCACATTCAAACTCACAATGTTTTATATATTACATAAAGTGATGTCTATTTTCCAAGAGCCTGCTAACTTCTTAAAATTTTTTATTTTTATTTTTTTTTTTTATAGATTGGTGATAACCCTGAAGGTAAGGTATTCAAAACATGAATGATAAATCTGGCCATCAGTGCAATAGCATTTTTCAAATTAACAAAGTACTTCATAAAGTAATCAAATCGTTTAAAAAAAAAAACAAAAAAAAAAACACGTCTCTAGACCTTACTTTTTTTTCCCTATTCAAACAACTTGTGTTTTACATTTTTAAACGCAAAAACACTTTCTATGTGAACGTCCCCTTACACTGCCTACACCAGATGCAAGCAGCATGACAAAGAGTCAAAATTAAATCGCTCTCATTACAATTAACAATGCAGCCTACACTGGAAGTGCATGTCTGTGATACATTTTGGAGTGTGTGCTAAAGATTTTTTATTTGAGTATAGCAGAAACTTTACTGGTTGACATTTCTGCCACCACATGTATACTTCCCATGCAGCCCTAATCTGAAGTAAAAGTGACCCAGCCCTGACCTCTGGAGAATGTCCTTCATGTCCAAGCAGCTTCATCTCGTTTTCGATGCGGTGAAGCCATCCCTCGTTCTCCTGGAAGTGCTTTTCACTCTCCATCAAGCGTTTGTGCAAGTGCTCCTGATGAGACTTCAGGGAGGCCAGTTTACGCTCATACTTACAGGTGGCCTAAAAGAAACGATGACTAAATCAGGCTTCACACACAAACCGAACAATGAATTTCTGTAACTTTTCCAGTCGTTTTTCATTTATAAACAACAATTTCTAGCTAAAAAGCACATTTTGAGCATGGCTGGAGGAAATTTTTATAACGTACAATACCAAACACAAGTCTCTTATGCTTACCACGGTTGCATTTATTTGATCAAAATAGAATCAAAACAGTAATGTTGTGAAATTATTACAATTTAAAACATGTTTTTTGAAATTTAATATATCTTAAATTGTAATTTATTCCTGTGGTGGCACTAAATGTCACATTATCCTTTTAGAAATCACTCTAATATGCTTATTAGGTGCTCAGGAAGCTTAAAGGGATAGTTCACTTTGAAATTAAAATTTGGTATCTATCAGCTTACCCCAAGGGCATCCAAGATGTAGGTGTCTTTTTCTTCAGTAGATCCAATTTTGATATTTTTAGGTCAGACCGTTCTAGTCTGTCAGTCATATAATGGCAGGTATAGGTCACTGGCTCTATAAGAGGGAAAAAGAACATGCACAGAGAAATCCAAATTAAACAATTCCCCATCGTAACTACACATTGATGGCCTAAGACAAAGAAGAGTGGTTTGTGTGAAAGAATCCGAACAGTATTTATATCGTTTTTTACCTCTTGTACACAACCATGTCCAAGTGATCTGAGTGCGCGCACGCATCCGGTGTGTGTCGTGTGCGTGCGCTCGTCTGCGCAAGATCACTTCCGGCGCTTGCGCAGACTAAGCCAGAGCGCGCGCACTCAGGATAAACACGTCACACACCGGATGCGTGCGCGCACTCAGATCACTTGGACATGGTTGTGTACAAGAGGTAAAAAACGATATAAATACTGTTCGTTTTCTCACACAAACCGCTCGTTTCGTGTCTTAGGCCATCAATGTGTAGTTACGATGGGGAATTGTTTAATTTGGATTTCTCTGTGCATGTTCTTTTTCCCTCTTATAGTTACAGTGACCTATACCTGCCATTATATGACTGACAGACTAGAACGGTTTGACCTAAAAATATCAAAATTGGATCTACTGAAGAAAAAAAGACACCTACATCTTGGATGCCCTTGGGGTAAGCTGATAGATACCAAATTTTAATTTTAAAGTGAACTATCCCTTTAAAAGCTTTTTTCTTAAAAATCATTTTAATATTTTTTTATTTGTGTTGTAACATTATAAAACATCATCAACTTAATACTATTTGCTGAATGAAAAAAAATTCTTACAAAAAAAAAAAATTACTGAAATCACTAAGTTTTAAACAACCTTGTGTGTGTACGGATCAGTGTTGTTACCCGTTCGGCCCTGCTGTCAGGGAAGAAGATCAGACTCTGCTGATGCCACAGCTCCCTATGTCTCAGAGTCAGCCTGTTTTCATTCAGCTGCTTCTCGATGTTCAGATGTTCTTTACGGACCTGCAGACGTGCGGCAAACACGCTGCGCAGGGACTCAGACATCCTGCAAAACACAAAAGTTATTGTCTCTATTCAGTGGATGCCACTCTCACTTCCCCTCTCAAGTTCTGCGTTATAGAAGTTGAATGGTAGTTAATGTATACGCTGCAGAACACAAAGGCCGCACTTCACTATGATTTCTGATCCTCTTTGCATTATCCATATAAATTATAAAACTAAAAAAAAAGGTTTCAGAACTGAGGCACAGAGAACACTGCACTGCTCCTGACCTATAAGAGGTCATGCACTCATAGGGACCTGGATTCGAGTGCAGCCTGGGTCATGTCAAAGTCTTTTCTCCTTGCACCTTACTGTCAGTTTCCTCATTATACTATCTGCTAAACATAAAAAAACAAACACCAAACAAACTATAATAAAACAAAAGTGCAATTGAATTGGTTTAAATTAAATTGTTGACTCAACATCAGTTAATAAAAAGTAAAGACAAACATGTACATAGTAATTCAATTACAATTGAAGCTCAGAAAAATTTATCAAGCCAGCTGCCAGTCTTAATTATCTAGTTTATTTCCTGAGTACAGTATTGTTTAAAAGTCTGGGGTCTGCAAGATTGTATTTTTTTTAATTAATACTTTTATTCAGCAAGGATTCAATTGATTAAAAGTCATTATAAAGTTTGATAAAGAAAACTGTATTTCAAATAAATTCTGTTCTTTTAATCCTAAAAAAAGGAATCAATTTCCACAGAAACATTAAGCAGCTCAATTTTTTTTAATATTGATGATAAAAAAAATGATTCTTGATCAGCATATTAGAATGATTTCTGAAGTATCATGCAACACTGAAGACTGGAAATTCAGCTTTGCCATTACAGCTATGACTTACATTTTAAAATTTATTAAAATAAAAAAAAACTGTTAATATTCCACTAATACTTTATTTATAATCAAATAAATGCAGCCTTGGTGAACATAAGAGAATACTTGCTTAATACTAACTCAAACTTTTGAGTGATAGTGCAAGTCGCATTGAGAAAAATATGAAGCATACCCGACAGTTGGCTGAGAATATATTTCACCTCACTGCAACTTTTTCTCTTCTATTTAATATAGGCCTTCGTGCTCTCATTCAAACACATATTCTCCACCGAGAGCCTTCAATACTCCAACACAGCCTTTTGCAACACTTTATACGGCTCCTCAATGAATGCTTTGAGATATCACCTGAACTGTGTGAGGGCGGTATTAGTTTTGATTTAAAAAAAAAAAAAAAAAAGTCCATTGAGAGAGAGAGTGCAGAGGCTGTATTTGGGGCCATAATGTTGGTGCAGCGCCGACACTGCCAGACTCCTGCATTATTAATGCGGGCAGGAGCGCGCCGCTAAGCACCTCTCCCCCTCTCTCTCACTCGCTCGGCAAGTTGTGAATTCTGATGCCGGTGAATGAAACACGTAGTGAGACTCATTCAGCTTTTTCCCCTCCTCCTTCCCCTCATCGTCCCTCCCACCCTTGCCATTTTCCCTCTTTCTCTCCTCCCTCCGCCTGTCTTTCATTTTCTCCCTCCCATCTACGGATGCTGCGGCGGTTTTTGCTGACGAGAACCACACACACAAAAAAACAGAACGACTGAATCTAGAGGCTGAGGGGTGGGGCAGTGGGATGTGTAGCAAAACTGTGATACATTTCCTGTCCAAAACAAGCAATAAACCGAAAAAAAAGGAAAGGGGAAAAAAAAAACAAATGTGAAAAATTAAAGAAACAGAGGAAAACACAAAGCACAAGCCTCCACTCTCCACTGGGCCTGATGAAAAATGCAGAGGTAAGGAGACCTCCACCTGCGATGGTGTCTGGCTTTGTCCTGTGTACTCTTACTCATGAATAATTGAGGCGTATTCAAAGTTTCAAAGGACAGCGTTAAAGAGCTGCACATCACACATGGCATAAAATAAACAACATCTAACCAAACAAAAACACAGGTCTCAAGATGCATGCTGGTGCCTGCAAATAGAGTTTGCTGTGTCGCATGAGTGCACACTTTTGGACTGAACGTAGACACACGTGCTGCTTACTTCTCAAATTCGGCTCTCCTCTGGACGGGGATTGGATTAAGGGCAGGAACCTCCACCTTCCGCTCTTCGTACTCTTTGAGTTTCTGTTTCAGCATGACAATCTGCAAGCACACACACACTCTCATTAGACAAGCTGGTCTCATGTGGATAAGACCCATCTCACCTAACAGGAGAAGCAAATCAGATTTACAAAGTAAATAGTTCCACATTAAGATGTAATTAAGGATGAGATTCATTGAGTCTTCATTTTTACCTCAGCTTTCTGCTTTTCACAGATGACAGCATACTGGCCAATGTGACTGTCCAAGCTCATCACATTACTCCTCAGCTGAAATACAGGAAGAGAGAGAATCAGAAATATGATCGATATTATAATGATGCTTTGATACGATCTTTGGACGTGGTGAACTCATGGGTGATTTGAGGCATGTTTTTGGTCGGGGGACTGCTGAAGCTGCGCTTGTATGTGTAGGACTTACAGTGGATTTGATCTCCTTGGCGCGGTTGGCATATTTGAGAGTGTTGTGCGTATCTTCATAGGAGAGCGAGGACGGGCTGACGTTCGCGATCATCACAGTTCGGCAGTTTCCACCGAGAGAGTCTTTGAGGAGCCGTGTCAGCTTGCTATCTCTGTAAGGAATATGTGTCTTCTTACACTGAGAATAAAAAACAAACCAAAGCAAAGAAAAATCAAATTCAAGAATATCACAAAAGAACGTCAACAGCACACAAAAAACAATGACTGAAAAATAAAACTGATACAGCCTTCTAAAACTCGGCAGAGATTACATGATTAGGCTTAAAATTTCATTTTAAGCTGTTTCTGATATGAGTTTACATTTCATTTACAATGGATCCACCACTAAGCTTCACCTTAAAATGTTACTAACCAATCCAAAACAAGCTTTTTTTTAATGTAAGTCTATGGAGAATCTTTGTGTTTCGATAGTTTTAAAAGCATTGTAAATGGAAATGTTCCTAAAATATTCTTATATTTCTAAAATATAACTTCTCTCAGGTGACATTATGCTGAATTTGTTTAAACATTGCCCCTACTTACAATTGACTGCAATGTCAATGGCCTACATTTTTCTTTTTCAGTTACTTGTTAATTAACATGTATGGCTTTATAAGAACAACTACATTTGCTCCTAATGTTAATGTCACAAACTTCATTTCACTTACATACTGAAATTGTTCATAGGAAATGAATGTGTTGCAGAAACAAACATTTCTGTGATCTTACACTACTCTATTACTCAATAATTTAGCAATTTCTTTAAAGAAAACTGCCAACAAGATTTTAAGCTTAACTTAAATTAACAGCAAGCCAAGAATATCAGAGTATGATAATTGAGTAATTCAGAGATTTTACATTTCAAAACTTGTGAGACAAGCCAATTTTGCTAGTGAAAACACTTCATTCTCACTTCTTTCAGTAAATTTAAATATTTATTATCACACAGAATAAGAAAGCAAGTAACAATGATATAGACTGACCTTCTAACATATCCTAACAATAATTTCAGATTTATCTCATCTCAACAGCTTCATGCTGTTAAACATGTTCAAACAGCCAGTTGCCACTCTGGCTTTCATCTTGCTGGCCTGTCTGACCCACAAAAGAAAGCATTCACAAACTGATGGTCTAATTAATCTCAGGATCCAGTGACTGATACACAGTCCATATCTCAGCATCCACAAAAAAACATCAAAGCCAAGTTTCCACTTAGCTGATGTGGAACAGTTAACATACATGGAGAATGACACGCACAATTTGCCAACACAAACACAGGGGAAAACACAGCAGTCAGGGGAGGGAAATGTGGAAATGTTGTATATCTGATCTCGTCCAGCTGATGTCTCAAACTATAGCCTACATCTGGACTACGTACGTGTTCATGTTTTCATTATAGTTTTGAATCAAGTGGTGGCCTGCTGGGAACCTCACAAACTCCTTTGCAGAAGGGTGAAATAAAGACCGTGGCCCACTTTTCAGTCGTTTTCTTGTTCTCTGTTAGGAACTACTGCACTAAGAAAGCGGGCATTTTCAGTGATAAAACACCAGCTTATGTAACCTAAAAAACATACAAGCAGCACCATCATGATAGCTAGTCTGTGAAAAATCACATTTCTGAAGGCAGCATGTTCTCTCTGTTGGCACGACTGTGTTAGCAGTGTGTGTGAGTGCGAGTGGCCTCCCAGGAGAACATGGTAAGGAGAGCCGTCTGCGTGACAGGTTAATTTATGCGGATGGCATGAAAACAATACCTATGAAGCTGCCTGCGGTGGGGCCCAGAGACAGGGACAAACCTCCTCACCTTACACACACACCAGCCGAAACACTTCGGCATCAAACGGCAAATATAAAAACCACAGAAGACACTACACAAACACGAAAGCACATAAACAAATCAAAGAATCCCTAAAACAGAGCCGGAACAACAATGAATGAGATCATGACTACAAATACAATCAATTAACAAGAAAAATGAAAAGAACATGTATCCGGCTTTGCCAGACAATAAACAGAAAGAGGGCCTGCACTTATCTAGCACCAAAATAACTCAAGTGGACATGAGGTTTTTGACCAATCCCATATTTATGGGTCACCGGCTTGTTAAGATTCAGCTGTACTACAGGACAAAACAAAGATGTACTGCATGCTGAAAAACTCCAGACAAAGAAAACGAGTAAAACAAAACAGAACTGCCTCTCTCCATTTTGCTCTTCAGTAAAATAAACACAAACAAGCTTGCAATTGAGAAACTTGGACATGTGCTAGAACAAGTAAACTTGTCTACAGTACTTCGTCACTGAAAACAAACGTTTGAGAAACAACAGTTACAATAGTTACGCACGCACATGTTTGTGGGAGCAGTCAATCCTTTATTACCCAACAATCCTTTAGCTATTTGAGCATGGACCTAAATGTACAATAACATTCAAAATTTTGGGGTCAGTAAGAAATTGACACTTTTACTACACAAGGATGCATTAAATTGATTAAGTGTGACACTATCTTTCTATTTCAAATAAATGCTTTTCTTTTTAACTTTCCATCCTCAAAGAATATGTTTTCAAAAATATATTAAGCAGAACCGTTTTCAGCATTGATAAGAAATTTTTCAAACACCAAATAAGCATATTAGAATGATTTCTGAAGGATCATGTGAAACTAGAGTGACGTGTGCATAACCTTTGCAGATGTTCTTGTTCTATCAATCTCAGCCAGAGATACAGGAGACCTGAGTCACCACAATCACATTTTTAGAGCGAGTTCATTTGATGTGCACTGTATGGACTGAAATGCAGTGGTTTTGTGTCGTTGACATGCGTATGGAATAAGGCACATGCTTTGTTGTGCTATCACCAGTGATAGGATTTCCAACATCTGTCAGGTTATGAAAAAAGTCAGAAAACTGTGGTATTGTGTGGTCGGAGAAGTAAACAAAGACATTTTAAGTGTTTAGGAGGCGGAGAACAAGAAAAATTAATTGGACAAAACTGGCTTAATATCCAAGTGTCTGAAAACAGCAGGAGTTGCTTGAAAGTGTTTAGATTTAAATCCATAAAAATGCAACAAAATCTTGATATTTATATTTTTGCTGTTGTGTGTCACTATGGTTACAGACATTACTGAAGGATGTCACTAGTTAGAGGAAGAGACTGACCTCAGTTACCTGTACATACAGACAGAACTGAATCCTCTTTGTATGGACAATACCGTTTAAAATACAGGATTTTTCTAAAGATTTTTTAATGTTTTTGAAAGGAGTCGTATGTTCACCAAGGTTGCATTTTTTGATAATACAGTAAACGTAGTAATACTGCCAAATATTTTTTTTTAATATACAATAATTTTTCCATTTTAATATATTTGTAATTTATTGCAGTGATGAAAAAGCTGACTTTTCAGCATCATTAACTCCAGTCTTCAGTATCAAATGAACCTTCAGAAATCATTTTAATATGCTGATTTGGTGCTCAAGAAATGTTTCTTATATTACCAATGTTAAAAACGGTTATGTTGCTTGATATTTTTTTGTGGAAACTATCATACATTATTTTCAGAATTCTTTCATGAATAAATCACTCAAAACACTTATTTGAAATAAATCTTTTGTAACATTAAAAATGTTTTTGATGCCACTCAATGTCAATTTAATGCAAGCTTGCTGATTAAAAGGAATAATTCCTTTCCAAAAAAAAACAAAAAACAAACAAACAAAAAAAAAAACTTACTCCAAACTTTTGAACAGTAGGTATGACCCTTAAATTACCCTGTTGAGTAGAAGTCATTTGAAAATCAATTTCAAAAAGCAGACATGCATTCAGTGGTTTTTCATAACCAATGAGAGTTAAAAGTTGTAATAATACATCAGGATTTGTGACATACACGGCAGCAAATTTCCACCTAACACCCAAAAATAATTAAAGAATGGTTTATAATAGCTTATGGCACAAAACAAACACTGCAAGGCAGATTTAACAGCCATTTTCTAAGACTACATTCTATATCCGTCATGGGCTAATGGGATTGGGTGGTAAATTACCCTCAAATCGTCTCTGAGACGGAAAATTTGGATACAATTCCACACAGTGTCTCTAGTGGAGGCGTACTGGAATCAGCACTAGTGCATGAGCAGCACACACACACACACACACACACACACACACACTCACACACGCGCAAAGCAGCCCTGAGGAAAGGGATAAGTGTACACAACAGAGTCTGAGTTGTAGGTCTCCTGACTCTGATAGCATCAGTCCCTGAACTATAGAGCCAGCGGAGCCTTTGGGTTTGTCCCAAAAGCAAAGAGGAGAGGCGAAGGCTAATACCATCAGAGCAAATGTGCCACAGCACAGTATGAACCCAGCTGACCCAGACCGGATAAAGACCAACAAAGGCTAAAGTGAAGATAAGTAATAGTGATACAGTAAATACATTTGTTTACAATACAGTAGGATTGCAGGTGATTGGTTTTGTGGTAGAACCACACAGAATTCCCATAACTACTGTACACATTTGTGTTAAATAAAGCTTAAAGTACTATACTTTTTGATGCACTAAATGATTAAGTCAAACATATTATTGCTAAACAAACAAATTATGAAAACTGGAAAAAGCCACAGAGCAAGATGTAACAGAAAAAAGCATGTAACAGGTAAGGCAGCATATTATCTTAAATAATTTAAAGGCCATAAGCATAGAGACTTTATGGTTAAGGTTGTCATGTTAAGAACTTGTGTTAATGCAGTTGCAAGGTTTTTCATAGGCATTTATTGTTAAGGTTTCAATAACGCGAGCATTTCCAATTTTGCCAAACAGAGATTAATTATCATATATCAAAATAAATTTCATGGATCATGTAGAGACCAAAAAATTTATGAACATATATACATGGGCAAAATGTTTATATTAATCTATAAAATATAAATATTCTCATAATTAATCATAACAATAAAGTTTTAATAACTGTTCTAATTCTATAAGAACAAGGAAGTCCACGTCACAGCTAGTGCAATAACGACACAGAGGAACAATGTTGTTACTTTCAGAACTATTTTTTCCCAGCTGATCAATGATAGAAACATTGCCGGCCAATCAATGCAAGGCAAGGCAAGGCAAATTTATTTATATAGCACACTTTATACACAATGGTACTTCAAAGTGCTTTACATAAAAGGAAGCAAAATAATCATAAAAAAAAAAAAAAGAATTCAGAATCCCCCATACTTTAAAGAGCTCGAGCATTTAAAGCAGCAGACAACATAACTGCAGAGTGTGCTTATAATAAACAGAACATTATCATGCATTCATGCATTTGCGTGAAGACTAATATACTTATTGCTCTTGGTCTTTAGAGCCTTTAGATTAGGGCTGGGTGATAATTCGATAACGATAATTATCGCGATATAATTTTCCTCGATAAATGATATGAAGAGTTTGATAAATGTTTGATATAATGTTTATGGGCCAAAGCGGAATGAAATGGTGCGACTCTTTGAATCACGCCACATGAACCATTTATCCGCTCGGATCAAAGTTCAAAACTGAATGTTTTTAGACTACTGTTTTTCATACAGATAGGCTACCTAAAAACCATAGTTATATTTTTACCATGGTATTGATGTGTTATATGTGTGGTTTTAACTGTGTTTATCATGATTTAAATGTAAGCTACTATGGGAGACCAATGCTTAATTAAAAAAAAAAAAAACTTGGTCAGAATAAATTTACCCATATAAAACTGAGGTTGCTACAATTATTACAGATGTTAATGATTTTGATAATGAACAAAAATTTACCTCTGCATTCTAACTCAAGCTACTATCAAATGTGCATTTCTAAGAGACAAAAAAGTGATATTATTATTATTATTATTAATATTATCAGGCAACCCAAACCTGTATCTTGATTTTAAACGATATCACTCATTAGAACATGCAGAAACTAAGAAATAAATTTTTCTATTTAGATATTTTTGTTAAGGAAAATTAATGGTCTGCTTTCTTTCACTTTCACTTTCGAGCAAAAATATGGCTTTAAACTTGAAAGAAATAAAGATTTGACATTTATCGTGATAATTATCAATATCGACTGATATGAAAAATATGAAAATGAAATTTTTTTGGCCATATCGCCCAGCCCTACTTTAGATGAATAGGTTAAAGATCACAAGAAGAAATAATTCTTTCTAAACCTTTAACTAGAAGTGTACACATTTCAAATCGCAGTCCATGTTTGCAAAATCCAATTTAAATCGGAAATAATAAAACAGATCTCTTTTCAACAAGATCTGGGTAATCCCTCAATCTTAACAGGAGGTGTAGACCTACTTTGGGGTTGGCGAGCGTGTTGATGACATTCCCCAGGGCGAGGAGGGAGCGGTTGATGTTGGCCCCCTCTCTGAGACGAGCCCCCTTGGCATTGGTTGCACTGGCCCTTTCTGAGCCGGCCAGGTCGATTAAGCTCATCTTGGCCACACGAACGTTTGGATTGAGACTGGCTGTCTTATCCTGCTGCCTCAAGTAGATCTGAAGAAAAAAGATGGCACGAGAACATCTTTCAGTTAGATTGTATATTTATATTTTCGCCTGACAACTTTATAAGCCAGCTGACACTGGCTTGAACTGTGCTGTTAACTCTGAAACATCCAGATCAATAGATAGATGACTGAGATGTTGGATTGCAGAGAAGATTAAAGCTTTATTGTTTTTTGTTTTTTTTAACAAATTACTTTTTAGAATCTAGAAATAAAACAGAAAAGCCAAACGGCATGATTTATTATTGCCTCGCCAAATCTTCTAGGAAACACAAAAATTCCTGGAAATTGTCCATTCAGGCAAGTTAACTGGTAGCTCACGCTCAATATCAAAACAAGGGGATTAATGTAAAGTTGCTCAAAACCCACGGGGGGGTCATCGCACACAGAATGAGGCCTAGCAGCATAAAAACAGTTACACAGAACCGGATGTGATATTTACAGAGAAAAGAGCCAAGACTGCGAGAAGCCTTTTACCTGGAATACGGCATGGGAGCGGGAAGACGTGGCGTTCATGTCAGTGGGGTGCTGCGTCCTGTTTCTGTTACCATAATCAAGAGCTTCAAGGATGTGCTCTGCAGATTTGGGCTACAAAGAAATGAGATAACACACACACCATCAGACAAGGCAAATCAATGACAATTCTTTGTGGACTACGGTGAGATGAATCAAGGTCACAGAAAATTCACAGATGACACATGCAGCTCAACTTCACCTGGTGCAGGGTGAGTCCTTGAACAACAACTCCATTGGAGCCGTCCTCTCTCACCGCCAATGGACCAGAGTTAGTTAGCAAATCCCGAATCTGCTCATTATAAACCTGTTCAGGAGAAAGTGCAGAAACCCATTGCTAAAAACACAAAAGGGCTGACTAACTCACACTGCTTCAGGTACAATAAGCCAGAGCGAACACAAATATAGCACTTTTTGTTAGATGTGCTCAGTATTTTTCTCTCATTAAAAAGGTACTTCAAAAACTAGCACTGAAGCTGAAATCTTTAGTTTTTGTGTGCCTCTGCATTAATGCTGCTAAGTGTCTAAGACGACTGTCATATTTTGGCAAGATAAATAAATAAATAAAACCTTGAGAGCAACTTTAAAACATACACAGTATCATTCAAGATTTGGTGTCAATAAGATTTTTTTAATTAATACTTTTATTCAGCAAGGTTTAATTAAAGTTTTTTTTTTTCTTTTTTAAACATTGTTACAAAAGTATTTATTTCAAATAAATGTTGTTCATTTGTCATTTTTGTTCATCAAATAATCCTGAAAAAAGTATCTCAGTTTTCACAAAAATATTAAACCGCACAACCGTCAGTAATAAAAATAAGAAATGTACCAAATCAGTATATAAGTATGACTGCTGAAGGTTCATGTGACACTGAAGCCTGGAGTTATAGCAGCTGAAAATTCAGCTTTGCCAACACGGTAATAAACTACATTTAAAAATATACTAAAACATTTTAAATTATAATATTATTTTACAGTATTACTTGTTTACTGTAGTTTATCCATCAAATAAAGGCAGCCTTTCTGAGCATAAGACCTCTTTCAAAAACATTTTTAAAATCTTACGAACCCCAATTTTAGAACTGCATATTAATAAGTGACACGAAGATATCCTCCAGGTATTAATAATTAAAAACTTAAACAAATCTTAATTAATAAATCCACAATTATGTTTCAATTCAGTAGGAAATTTGAAACCTTACCTCAAGATAAGAAAAAGCTATGTTAAACACTTTGTCCTCTTTGATGAGGTCCATATGAGCGAACAGTTCATTCATAGTGAGAAACATCACTCCTGGAGCATCACTAGTGCCCAACATGGTGTGTGTTTTTCCTGCTCCTGTAGCTCCATAAGCAAACACTGGCCAAACAAAAAGACACATTTAAGAATAAAAAAAAACATCATCGCTAAACCAGCAGTCATAATGACATCAAAAATATTCATGAGAAGTATCAAATAGTGGCAAAAATTTTAATAGCATCCATCTGAAAAATCCATAAATAACCAATAATACACCAACCATGTAAAATTCCTCTAACATGGTTAAATGGAGGGAAAAAACTGAATAAATTAAAAGGCCATGATTTTGTAGCACTAACAAAATGTGAATAAGGCACCGGATACTTTAATTTATTAAATACTTTTATGTTTTTGACACTGTTTCACATTCTGCATTAAGCTCTAGCAAGACAAAAAAAAAAAGCCAGCCCAGAACTGGATGATAAATCTAGGTTTCACTGCTGAAATCAAGTGCATGGCACAGAAAGTAATTTTCAGATTCAATGAAGAGAAATAAAATGTCTCACCAGTGCAGTTATAGCCATTTAGGACACCATCCACTATTGCTTTAGTGGTGTTCTCAAAAACTTCCACCTGTGAAGAGTCCTCCCTAAACACGCTGTCAAACACAAACTTGAGGTCCTTATTGGCTCTCCTCCGCACATCCCTGTTGCCTACCCGCTGTCCCCGGAAAAATGTCACTTCTTCCTCTTTAGGATCAAAGATAAGCATGTGGTTGTCGACTACGTGGACAACTTTCTTGTGATTTCCATCCTTTTCTTTGTTGTTTAAAGGACGGACACGGACCACCACTTTTACGTGGCTGCACACCTCCCCATCCGACATTGTCCTATTTCACAGCTTCCCACTGAAAATCTCTGCTTCTTAGTGTTTGTGTAGCTATAAAACACAAGAGAATAATTTATAAACAGTGATTTCAAACAAGACATATTCCAAATTATTCTTCAGAACTTTTTATGAAGGTACAAAACAAACAAACAAGAATGTCACATTTTCCTATTACTTCACATTCATGCAAAACATGATTTATTTTATTGTGACTTGATACTTTTATACATAAACTCTAACAGAAGAACAGAGGAGGGGGGGGGGGGGGGGGATTTAAATAACAAAATTAACGTTAAACATCATACTACGTATCAGCCAATAGGATTCTCCTATAGACTGTACATAACATGTTTTAATGTAAGGCCATAGGTGAATCCTGCAAACCCGGTGGTTATTTATTGTAACGGCGCACTAACAAAAGGCCATTCACTGTATCATAAACAGACTATATCATCGACCCATATGTCTGTTAAGTTCAGCTGATTTTATTTTAAAGCTCTTATTTGTATTAGTTAGTAGCATTTGCTAGCGTTGGGCTAAAAGCTGTAGCTAACTGCTCATCTCTTTCATTTCAATCACAAAAGATTAAGTTAACGCTATAAAAAGCGCATGACCTACCATATGATACAACATGAATCCACGACGAATGATTTGACTATTGTATTAAGAGAATTTTTATTTCTCTTTATTTAACTTTAAACAAAACATTCGAGCTGATAGTAAGCAAAACCAAAACCCTAAGCGCGAAGATTTCAAACACAAGCTGCTGTTCCGTCCCTGCATCTGATTGGACGAGAACATTCTTACGTCAGGCAACGTATGACGCTACGACTGAATCGAGGCGATAGTTTGTAATAAGGCTTTAAAAACTGTTGAAATTTGTAAACTGTTTAATATTTTCCTTTGAATGCAATGTATTTTATTTTATACCCCTGTCTAATAATTTATTTTTGTTATAACTTTTTTAAAATTATTATTATTATTTAATTTTCTTTTTATTATTATTATTTAGTATTTTTATACTGTAACTGCTTTTTATTGTTTGACAATGTTCATAAAAAAAATAAGGCGATAGAGAATTTAATTCACTGTGTATAAAATGTATCCTTAAAGTGAAAAATAGAATTCCTAAATCATGCAATATATGGCAGGTTTAAGTTAGATAACGTTAATTGCTATGAGAGCACTCGAATGTCATTTAACGGGATTTAATTTATATGCCATATTTAATGTTAATCTTAATACATAAGTGACCAAAATTAGATTTTCAGTTTTACGTGTATAGAGTTTTTAAAAAAGTATTTTACACAGATATGTCACTGATTTCATTTGCCAATATGATGTTTCAAAGCCTCGGTTACCCGAGACTCTCACAGCTATGGCCAAGGATAAAACTAATTTTATTTGGTGAAGGCATGCATCAGTGAACTGTGTATGTATGGAGTTAAACATGCGTTTAATGGAAAAATTGCGAATAAAATAATTTACATAAACCGAATTGTCGCACATATGCATTTAGTCACATTCAACATATATAAAAAATCGCTCCAGAATACTGTCAAGATTGCTAGTTGATGTTTCCAAGATACAGATATCGATTACATCTGATTTTAAATGCTTGTCCAGTTACAGAAGGAACAAAAAAATCGTCATTTCTTGTTTCTTCCGGGAGTAGTCGCAGCTGCACTCATGAACATCCCCAACAACAACCGTGTTTAAGAGGATAATAGCGATTAATCTTTAATTCACAACCTGCTGTATTGTTTTATCGGTTTGCATTGTAAGTTGTTTGTTTCCGAACTGACCTTTGAATATGATATATTTTAAATACATCATGTGTTGACAGACATGACAAGAAGTTCATACACTTCCTTTGAAATCCGAAAATGATCTTGAATATACAAACCCTGCCTCTGGCATCCTGCACGTGTCCCTATGTCTCTGTCTGTGTCTTGTATTTTATTGGCGGTGTTATATCAATAGACGATAAGCGCTGAGACATAAGAGTTTGAGAGAGTTTTTTAATGACAAGTACATGTTCACGCCTGATTTGCATTTTTTTTTTTACGTGTTTGTATTGTGAGTTTAAAATACCTCAGTTTTTAATTAAACCTTTAATGAGTCTAACAAAGTAGGTAAGACAGATGGCATGTCTGACAACATGATACCTCTTGGATTTTTATGCCTTGTCAGTATTATTCTCATGAAATATCTCATACATTTTATCTTCCCTATTCTGTGCAGAGCCTAGATGCCTCTATATTGTAGTCGTTTCATGGTTGCACCCTGCAAACGGACTTTCGGAGACATTCCTGACCACAGGTCCAGAATGTTCAGACGATGCTGGAGGAAGTTGTGGCGTCCAGAGAGGCCATATACTGGCTCAGTGACTGAGTTCAGGAATTCGGAGTTGTCGACCCAAAGTGAGAAACCCTTTCACACACCGGTCATGGTGAAGGAGGTGTTGCAGTTTCTGGACATCAAACCAGGGCAGGTCAGTCCTTCATCAGGAATCAGCTTTCACTGAGTTGAAATGTTTACACTCACTATTACATGTATATCTATCTGTTTGTGAGACCACATTTGTGTTATTTGATTCTTGGACTTATACGGTCTGTGATTGTAGAAACTGAGGCACTAATTAACTGAGGTTTAAATCCTGTGGAGATGTACACACACACACACATTGTGTTTATTGTTGTTGTAAGTTGCTATTGGCCTTTTGTAGCAGTTGTGATTCTGTTTTGAATCTAATAATTCTGTGCACAAATACCTACGTTGTTATAAAAATATGCAAAACTGTACATTTAGTGGTAAAACAAAGTAACTTATCTAGTACTAAAAGATACATATTAGTGTCTTAGAGTAGTAATATGTACCCTTAAGTACTACTATTAACTTTTTAGGCGTAAAGAAGGTACAAAGAGAGTACACTACTAAGTTTTTGAAAGAAGTCTCTTATTTAATGCAGCATTTATTTGATTAGCATACAGTAAAAACAGTAATATTGTGAAATACTATAACAATTTTAACTAACTGATTTCTATTTTAATATACAGTGCCTTGCGAAAGTATTCATACCCCTTCATTTTTTTCATGTTTTATGTTGCTGCCTTATGCTAAACTGCTTTAAATTACGTTTTTCCCACATCAATCTACACTCCATACACCATATTGACAAAGCAAAAACAGAACTGTCACAACTTCTTAAATTTATTAAAAACTGAAATATGTACATTGCATAAGTATTCATACCTTTAACTAAATATTTAGCTGAAGCACCTTTACAGCCTCAAGTCTTTTTTGTTTGATGCGACAAACTTTGCTCATCATCATTTGGCAATTATCTGCCATTCTTCTCCTCATCTCTTCACGTCTCAAGCTCTGTCAGGTTGGATGGGGCAGAAGCACATTTTCAAGTTTCTCCAGAAATATTTGATTGGGTTCAATCCCAGGCTGTGGTTGGGCCACTCAAGCACATTCACAGAGTTGTCTATAAGCCACTCTTGCAGTGTGTTTAGGTTCATTGTTCTTCTTGAACCTTCTGCCCAGTCTGAGGTTCTGAATGCTCTGGACTGGGTTTTCATTAAGGCTATCTCAATATTTTGGTGCATTGAGCTTTTCTTCTACTCTGACGAGTCCCTCAGTCCCTGCCGCTGAAAAACAGCCCCACAGCATGAGGCTGCTACCAGCACACTTTACTTTTGGGATGGTACTCTGCAGAGCTAGTTTCCTTCAAACATGATGCTTAGAATTGAGGTTCATCAGACGAGACAATCTTGTTTCTCAGAGTCTGAGGGTCCTTTAGGTGCTTTTTTGTAAATTCCAAGTGTGTTTTCTTTTGTCTTCACTGAGGAGAGGATTGAGTTT
>JAFVLL020036613.1:0-19066 GCA_021397915.2 Tor tambroides | reverse complement strand
ATGATGGAGCTGGCTTGACGTGAGTTGGCTTGATGAGCAAGGTGACTCTCATGCGGAATACATTATCTTTATCTCTCTGGTCAGCTGTCAGGGGTTGGTGATCGCACTGATATTTACAAGCCGAGGGGGGTTGACTTCTAAACATTTAAAATTGTCCTGGGGTTGCTCTGATCTAATGCCACATGCAAAGCCAAGCTCAGGTTGTCTGGCTGACGGATCATATCAAATAGCCTGCTTTACATATAGAGCATCCAGTTTGCTTAAAGGAACAGTTCACCCAAAAATTTAAATTTGCTGAAAATTTAGTCATCCTCAGGGCATCCAAGATGTACAGTAGATGTTTGTTTCTTCATCAAAACAAATTTGGAGAAATTTAGCATTGCATCACTCGCTCACCAATGGATCCTCTGCAGTGAATGGGTGCCGTCAGAATGAGAGTCCAAACAGCTGATAAAAACAATCCACACCCATTCCAGTCAATCAAGTTAAGTCTTGTGAAGCAAAAAGTTTCAAGTTTGTAATAAACAAATCCATCGTTAACACATTTTTAACTTAAAATCATCACTTCTATCCACACCATAATAACATTTCCTCCCGTGAAAATGTCCATTCCCTGTTGTCCTCTCACATCAAAATCTACTGGCTTAAGAACTGTTTTGGACTATTGTACATGATGCTGAATCTGTGCGTAATTCTCTCCTGATTCAGACAAGCCAACTTTTTTGGGTGGGGGGGGCAATATTATGGATAGAGGACTTATATTGTAGCGTATATTGAGGACTTATATTGTAGCTTAATGATTTTTTTTTTGTTACAAACATGTCTAACTGATGGACTGGAGTCATATATGGATTACTTGTGGATTATTGTGATGTTTCAGCTGTTTGGACTCTCATTCTGACGGCACCCATTCACTGCAGCGGATCAACTGGTGAGCGAGTGAAGTAATGATAAATTTCTCCAAATCCGTTCTGATGAAGAAACAAACGCATCTACATTTTGGATGGCCTGAGGGTGAGGACGTTTTCAGCAAATTTTCATTTTTTTGGGTGAGCTATTCCTTTAAAATGTTTGCATGCTTCCTTTTTATTGTTTTGTGATAATGGTACTTTATGTGGCCCAAGTAAATGAAAGAAAGAGTGGTGGTTCTTGGTTTTAAAGCCAGTGGCTTCTAATGATACGCAAGACAACCAAGTGTTAAAGAAGACATTAAATTTACATTACATTCTTTACATTATGCCGACTTGTTTTTGTGAATATAAAGGCACACATTTGCAGCTGCAAGACATTTAGACATTAATAACAGTGTTTAGACTGTGTGGACAGCAAAGGCTACCAGTCCCAGACTCCTTCTGGACATTATAAGGTTGTTTTTTATGCTAAATAGATGGGTAATTTATCTCACTGACATTATAACTACATTTTGGCACAGAGCTGGGTGAACTGAATAAGAAATAAGCCAACATAAGAAGGGTTGTAAAACCTAGATGCATTACTTTTGCTCAAAGGAATGCTGAGAGGACTTTTATGTCTACCAATATCGAAGAACCAAATTGCTTCTGTATCACTTTCTGAAAGGTTGTAAATTTACCGAAAATGTTTTCTTTCTGCCTGTGAAATTGGCTTTTTATATAAAAGGTCTTTATGAGCAACAATGCACATAAAAAAACATGATGCACAGCAAATAAAACATTTTTGTAACCCCTGAATAATATATAACGAGTTCCAAATATGTATGTGTGTCAATCTTACATTTACATTGCTGTAAATGTTTATTTTCTTAATTTTATGCAGTTCTATTATTACTTGTTTTGATATGTTTATCCATTTTATTTTCCATTATATCTCTTTTATTTGTTGTTGCTGTTGTTGTTAATACACTGGTTCGAGTACTACTTCTGGCTAAATAAATCTTCATATCGTTATGCACTGTGAACAGAAAGAATAAGCAGCTCAACTGTTGAAACCGCTGTGTGACACATTTCGTACTCGGAGGACTTTTATAGAAATCTATTTGTTGTGTTATCTGGTGCATTACATAACTCATCATATCTCAGTACAGCATCTGAGCTGTTATTGAACTTGAGCTGTATCACTCTATTCACCCAGATCAATAACAAGTGGGCAGTTGTTGCAGTTACCTGAGCGTTTCTTGACAAGAGCCTGCCAACAGACTCTTCAAGCGAGCCTGACACAAAGAGCATGTTATATGTGGAGCACCGCAAAGTGCTTAACCAGATTTTACACACATCATTCCCTTACTCTCTCAAACAGATGCTTAGTATTATCAGTGCATCTGCTTCAAATATTTTTTTATTATTATTATTATTTAAAAATGCTGTTTGTTAAAGTGCACTAGCTCTGCATATGTTAAGTGTTTTGATCAATTCAACCAACAAAAATGGCATAAAAATATTTAGGCAATATTCATGTCTTCTCCATTTTAGTGGTGCAGTTGCCAATCAAATATGAAGCCGGTATGAAGGATTTTTCAAGGATGTTATAATAAAATATGGATCAGCATCTTTGCTCACATGCGTTCTGCGCATTGGTTGACCTTTCAAGAAATAGATGCTAGCTGGTTGCAAACATACTGAAGCAGCCCTAAGCGATTTTATTTGGCAGGATCTTATTCCTCATAGAACAGCACATCAGTGCCTCTTTCTCGATTTCTGTAGCACATTATGTTGAAACTGCACAACAGTGCTTTCGTGCTTAAAACTGAATAACTGAACCGGTTCTGCGTGTCTGTGGGGTTTTCGTCCATTTTGAAATTTGCTTGCCTTTTCCACAATGTCATTGAACAGGAAAGATTTTTTTTTTTACATTGTCAATGTAAATAAATCTGCTTTTTGAGTCTAATCTAATTCTTGTCAATATTCCAAATAGGCTACTACAAACATAAACAGCACCATCTGGATACTGAGACAAAATAGTGAGTATGTTCAAAACAATGTAAGAAAATACCAGGTTTTATTTTCTGACCTTAAATGCCTTGCATATCTATTAAAGCACCTGGGATATCAATAAATGTAGAATCCTAATAATATGTCTTGTGTGTCCAACAGACAATTCCATAACAATAAACTAAGTGAAGATGAATGAACCTCACTTCTAAAAGAGGATTACAGCTATCTGTGCTCGCTCAAAGCCGTGAGTGGAAATCATCTTTATCGCCCAGACAGCTTAACTGGGGTTTCCTTCCTCCAGCATTTTCACCCACTGTCCTTTAAGTCTGATGTACTGAGTACAGTGGGGGCTCAACCTCATTTTTAGATAGATCTGTATTCATGTAAGCCCCAGGATTTGTGCTGAAGGAACTATTTTCTTGCTGTTAGATTGCTCAATTCCAACAATCAAAAAGCATGTCCGTTTAAGAGATAAATACCCAGCCATTCAGCATTCAGAAAGTGTTCCTCAAGTCATTTGTCAAAATGGGCATAAATGTGACCCTGGACCACAAAACCAGTCTTAAGTCACTGGGGTATATTTATAGCAATAGCCATAAATACACTGTATGGGTCAAAATGATAGATTTTTCTTTTATGCCAAAAATCATTAGTATAATAAGTAAAGATCATATTCCATGAAGATATTTTGTAAATTTCCTACAGTAAATATATCAAAACTTTTATTAGTAATATGCATTGCTATGAACTTCATTTGGACAACTTTAAAGGCAAGTTTCTCAATATTTTGATTTTTTGCACCCTCAGATTCCAGATTTTCAAATAGTTGCATCTCAGCCAAATATTGTCCTATCCTAACAAACCATACATCAGTGGAAAGTTTATTTATTCAGCTTTCAGATGATGTATAAACGTCAATTTCGAAAAATTTACACTTAAGACTGGTTTTGTGGTCCAGGGTCACAAATAGGAGTATGAGTAAAAATTGCCTAAAATACAATTTTAAGGGATTTTCCATTTTTCATGCAATTTTTGTACATTTTGCCATTATTTTTTGCATTATTTTAATTATTATAATATTAGAATGCGGGGTTAGACACAATTCAGAATTTAATCATTTGCTTAGTTGCAATTTGAATTTAAAGGTAGCTACACGTATTTTTCGGTTCGCTGTATGTGTATCAAACGTATACCGTTTTGTTAAATCACCACATGCGCGGAATTTCAGACTGATTTCTGATTTTAAACTTAGGGGACAATAGGCTACCGTTTATATCGATATATTTTAATATTGCGAACACAGAGGACTCAAAGTGAGCTGCTGCAGCCTGGAACAGTGCACGATCCACGTTGAGATGTAATACATATTAAACGCTTCAAACTAAATCATAAACCTGCGCGACTGGCCCTCCTGTCAGATGCGTGTGTTGTTTAATGCGTTTGTGACAGTTTGCATTGCTTGTGTACTTACCTGTAAATGTTTGAAATTAACGCGAGTATTTCCTGTTTGCAAAGGCTCATCCTGACGGCGTATCAACGTTTTCGCAAACTTCAATAAAGGTGCGTTGGCGCGCGCATGCGCGTCAAGGAGCTCATTAAAATACGAGCACAATAAATGTAAAATATAAATTTTGCATATTTTGCATTCAAAGGTGTAAGCGTATCAAATCTCTTCCCCCATTTTTTATTTAAAGACAGTGACACACTCTTTAATATTTTTTTTTAACTGTGCTGTACCAAAACATACCGAACTGTGACCGTTATTTTTGTGTACCTTACACCCCTTAATTCTAAGAAATGTTTTGTTTTTTGGTTTTTTTCACATTGGTCCATACAATGAGGATAAATGTATCAAATGCAATGAAATAAATAGAAATGCTGATCTATTTGTTAAGTAGGCTTGTAATAAGTGGCATAATGTACAGTCAAGATGGTCATTATTGCAAAATAAATCCGTTGAAAGTGATTCCTGAAAGAGTTTATTTTGCTGTAATGATCGGCTTCCCTAATTTTCCTAAGTCAGGTAGCTAAAATAATGACAGAAATATCACAGGGGGCAGCCACAGTCTATGGGCTTCTTATAATTTTGTTTTAACCCTTGTGCAACCTTATGGACATTTTTGTCCATTTTAGTTCAGGTTTTTTTTTTTTTTTTTTTTTTGATAATTTTGCCTGTGTTAATGCTAACTGCATAAATTTCTGGCTCAGGTGTGTATTTTTATTGGAATTTTAATGTCCCACCCTCATTTCCTTTAATAAATCTATTTTACACTAGGTACAAAAAATAGTTCCTATCAGCGCCTTTTGGACAAAAATGTCCCCATTGAAACCCATTAAAACTGCTATTTTTAATCGCAGTGCCGTTGAACTATAAAATGATGCAATTTTTATTAATAGGCTTTCATTCTGTTGGCAAGGCTTTAAAATTTAATTTTTTACTATTTTTTTACCAGATGGTGCCATTTTTTCAGGTTTGGTCTATAAAGGGTCTTTAAAGCAAATACTCGCTTTATTCCTGTTTTCTGCTTCTGCATTTTTGTCCACTATGGACCTAAGTGTAATTTTTTTTATTGATGCACAAGGGTTAATAATGCTCCTATCTACATTTATTGCTATTAGCCATCCAAATCTCTTTAACAAGAAAAGCCATGTAGACTAGGACTATTGAACGGTTATAGCCCTTTGTGACTGTGAACACATAAAATCACTGCTCCTGTAGCAACCAAAATAACTTATTGCCTCCATACGCCTACAGTATTTATGAATTCCACTTGTCAAAAAGTCTAGTCCTGTCAGCATACTTTCAACCCAGACTGAATAGATCAAAAGTGTGGCTGGTTCCTTCCCCAAAGTTAATGCCTGAAGTGAGAAAGGATGTATCAATAGATTTACTGACTGGAATTTCCATTCAGCTTTAGCTTTATACCTTTGAATATGTGGGTGATGCCAAAAGAAGGTGTTTTTTAACATGTGGATTCTTAGACTTAATAGTCATTAATATTCCCGCACCCATTCAGTGTCAAAACATTGTCAACTGATGATGCATTGCATTTTAAGATAAAGGTTAATTGCCTGAAATTGGCTTTTAATAATCCACGTTCTGCAAACAACTTCTGTGAATGCATTATTAATGAGACAACAACAAAAACATTATGAGCAGCAATACAGGTCACAGATCTTCAGAGCCTTTAATTAGATTGCATTGAATATAAACATACCTCTTGTGGAAACGGTGGAAGCACAATTACCTAGTGTACCAATATGTCTTAATATTCAGTGTTATTACCCTCTCAGTGTGGTAGTTAAAACAGTGAAGTGCATTAAAGACATTTTACTTTGAGCATTGTTTTATTTATTGTCCTTTGTAGAGAACTGGTCCTATTCACAGTAACACAATATATGTTGGTAATTTTTGCTTTTACTTTTAGGGTTGTTTCTCTTTTCTGTCTTTCATGCGAGACCATTTTAGTTACACTTCAGTACAAAGATAAAGTTAGAGAGGATATTTGTAAACGTAACCACGCACAGCTCTTCAGAAGCCGAACAGGTGCAAAGATGAAAGCATGTTTTTTTTTTCAAAGTGCTATAGGACCTCCAGGTCAGACCCTGTTTATTATCATAAGTATTGCACTTTTTTCTTTATCTCCAGACTATGTTTCCCCTTCAGTGTGCAGTGTCTCATCATCTATTTACCTCGCTAACCATCTGCAAGGTAAATAGTGCTTACATCAAGGGTTATAAAAACTGTGCTGAAAATTCCAGTACGCTACACCAGTATTCTTAACCTCAAAGGAAAAGCTGCGGCTCAGCACCCGGGAAAGTCACATGCCATTAAGAGTGATTTGACAGAGGGGCTCTGTACATTATTTGAAGAATTCAATTTAAATAGGCTCGTTAAAATGTACACTATGCGTGAATCTGTTATGTTGTAAAATGAATCTGTTTTTCCCCATCATATTCAGTAAGAAAAAATGAAGCCAGATGTTTGCTAAGTGTGCATTTTTTTTTAATATCCTATTCTCAGCAGATGCAAATTATGAACATCTACCAATTATGCTGAGGCTAATAGACATGTTGAAAAGCTGAATTATAATTTGATTGAATGCGGAACACTCAGCAGTGTTAGGATAATTTATTGCCTGGCTTTAATGTATTGATCTCAAATGACAACAAATCCTGAATTATCAATAATTATGCTAATAGATGCATTTCAAAGACACACAACATTCTACTGCAGAAATACAGAAGTAAGTGTCACTTTTAACTATGAAAAATATATTGTGTGTTTTTAAATACATACTGTACAAAAATATGTACAAATGCATTGTATCTGTGTGGTGTAGACATTATAAATACTATAGATGAACTGTAAAACAGATGATGTTTTGTTTAGATATTCATGTAAATGTGATATGAAACTAATTATAAAGGCTATTGAGCTTTCCAACCAAATGGAATAACAGACTGCTGCCTTCTTGAACTATACACAGATTAATGCATTAACTGTGCGAACATGCTGGCACCCTTTGAAAAGAAGAAATTTTCTCAATGTTCTATTTCTTGTGCTGCTGCCCTTTATTTAAGTTTTTATAAAAGCACTTGTGAAGTTTAGATATTTCTAGGGCTTTTGTGCGATCCTTTCTTTTGAAAGCATAAAAAAATAATTCACTGATTAATCAGTAAGCAACAAGCTTTAAACCAAAATCTTGATTTATAAAGACTATAAAGCAATCTTTTGAAAAGCCAATTTTAATACAGTGTTTAGTGTTCAGTAGTTATTTGCTCCATCTCTTTAAACTTCAGTTATTTTAATACTTTAAACCAACTGCAATCATTTCTTTCTTGAACTCGCCTCTTGCGTATTTTCCCCCTCTCACACTACATTTCCATTCCTCTACCTGGACAATGTCTCTTGACCTGTCAATGCTGTATGAAGATACCATAAATCTCTCCCTGAAATGAAGCTCTACTCATCCTAGGACAAGATGGTGTCATTATTTTCCAAGGCAATTGAGAGGAAATTGAGATATCATTCAATGTAACGGCTGCTGACTCAAGTCTCTGCTGTTTCCTTATTAAAGGGTCAGGGCCAAAAATTCCTCTTATAGACAGCGTTTCATCAAAAGAAAGGGATGGTCTTTTTTCACAAGGACTGCTCAGCTAGCAATGCGCTGAATATATTTTTCAGAATGCATTTTTCTAATATGACAGCTTTTGAGAGCTTAAAAATGTGAAACTGGGACGCAATCCAGGTAAAACTGCATGTGATTATTTGAAAGACATCTGTACTACAGTAAATCATTATTATTATGTGATTTACTATTATTATGTAATCATTTATTAATCTGTTACTAATTAAGTAACAGATTAATAAATGATTAAGGGCTATAAATATTTTAATCTAAATATGTTTAAAACACAACATACTTCCAACATTTGCATGGCTTCTCTGCGTATGGAAACTGCAAAGGATTTCCAAAAATCCTTGAGCAAAAAGTAATTACAGTGAGTTTAGGCAATACTCCTTTTGAACTCTCTCAACCTTTCACCAGATTTCATGTAATAAGTACAGTGCATTCAAGACAATGCTTTCAAAACTTTAGTGAATGGTCATTAGCATTTCATCAAACATGTTATCATGTCTGCCGTTCTACATGTGGCCAATTAAAAAAATGCCTAAAGATGATTCTCTACTAATTTCATTGCAGTTATTTTATCATTGTGGTACTACCCAGTCATGTTAAGTCGACCTGGTGATATTTTCATGATATGAACTTTAATTTGCACATAATGTTGTAGTTGAACACCCCATGACCCTTTGCAAGCCAGCATGCTGTCAGCATGTCAGACTAGTTGAAGAAATGGTAACACAGATCACAGACATGGCCCTAAGCCCTTTACGCCTGCAGGGATATATAGGACACCAAACATTGCTCTCTCTCTCTCTCACTCTCTCTATCCGCTCGGCCTTTTGAAAAGATCAAAAACAGACGTTTCACATAAATATGAATTTATTTGAAATGAGTATAAATTATAGTGAACAGGCCTAGTTTAATAGCCCAACTAAAGATTCTGCATGTTAGATTTAGTAAGATACTAGTATGAGTGCATGTCGAACTAAAGCTAACTAAAACTAAAGAGTTTTTGTTAATATTTCCAGTTTTTGATGTTAAATTTATTGAAAAACTATACATTTAACAGATTTCTGTTTGGAGTGTCAGCATGCCCTCCACTAACATGATCTTACTGGTTCAGTTCATCATAACAAAATTACCATGACCTCTCTAATTTCAGGATATATTATATGCTTCTTCATCTCGCTTTCTGTTTGAAAAAATAACCCTAAAAAGATGGATATTTCATCAATCCCTTTGAATTATTTATGATTAGCAGGTCTGCAGCCTCGATATTACAGAAGATCGACAGAAACATTCTAAACATAGTATTCAGCAGTTTTCATCAATTCCCATAGTGATACAGCTTCCAGGCTGAATCCAGATTAATTTCTTCCCTAAAATATTTTATTCATTACTGCCTTGGCTGCCTCACAAGATTTTGAGGTTCCACCGGTTTGACGTTTCACTGGTAATGAAATCCATGAGTACTATATCAGATGAATATAGCTTATACAGCATTCACTATTAAACATGACATGTTTGGCACTTTTCCTAGTAATGTGTTTTATTTGAATACATTTAAAAGTTAACATAATTGTGCATTGTGTTGTGAGACATTGCATGTCAATACAAAGGCTTTCTTTGCTTTTTCATCATTTTTATTAGCAGTGCTGGTGTAGAGAGGACAGGAAACGGAGGGGGAAATGGGATCGGCAAACAATGCAAGCCGCTATGATAACGATAAGTATGGAACATTTTTGTGTTTAAATGATGTGTTGATGGATAGATGGATAAGTTAAGTCCTGTATAGTTCACCCATAATGAACCGCAAGAGGACAAGCATTCTGATTCTGCATTTTCAAAACAACTCCTAAGACCAAATGTGTACTAATATTTATATCCAGCTCATTTCATATACATAAATATTCTCTTTTTCTGCTTTATAATTGCACTCTAATGCATTACCACCTCCTCTTCAGTTAGCCCTCCTTTACTGATGAATGTCACACAGGGCAATAAAATGCATAACCAATGAATAGTTATTTTTTGCCCTTTGGGTAACAAAAAGTGCATTGAGGAACTGATCTCACTATTAACTCACACACAGAGATGCACAACAAAATCCCTAGTCTAGAGGCACATTAAAGGCCTCATTTCCATTACATTATGCCTGTAAGGGAAATTTATGCTTTATTTACGCATTCTAAATGAAAAGTGATAAAAGGACGGGGAAGAAAAACACAGAATAACAAACAAATGTAACAGCAGATGTATTATTGTATACCTCGAGGCTCTGAGGTATGATCATTTAAAGCACATGATGGGAGTGTCTTTAGGGATCCAATCTCTTTTGTTTCTATCTAATTCTCTGATTAAGTATTCATAACACAATGCATGATAGCCTCACTGTGGCACTCATGAAAACACAGCAGTTAATTTTCAGGGGTTAAGAATGATTTTCTAGTGTATATGATTAAATCTGCAATTTGTTTTAATGTTGCAGCTAATGTCATTTCTGTATGAAAATACCGCTTTTTCCATGGTAGATGAAGAATGAAGTCATGGTACTTAAGTTCACAAGACCATATCAATCAGTGGACAAGGCTATTAACACTAAGAAAGCTTTCAGACCAGCAAAGCAATTAACATAAGCTTTTAAAGGGTCAAAACTTGATATTTGACAGTTCCATGTCTTGCGTATATAAGCCATGCAGATAAGACTGACGTGAAGATGGCTCAATAAGGAATATTCTTGAGATTTACCAGATTTACCTGATTTATTTATTGTCTTTGACCTGAAGTGATTCTATTACCATACTGTTAAAAGATAAAAGGCCAAAAAAGCAACACCACGCACGCTCTAAAATATTAATAGACTCATAAATATCCATGGAAGATGTGCCTATAGCAGGAGATATAGCAGAGCTTATTGGGTGCCACAAACCCATGGCTAACTATGTTAATACAGTACAATGTAATGTTTTAATGCCCTCTGACCCATGCATCGCACATACTTGCGAGTCTGCAGTCAGTCCAGCCCCAGTTGCAACTACAGGCAATGCTCCTTGCCGGAACAAGCAAGACTGAATAAATAAAGAGCCATTCACGCAGGATATGTTTACATGTTAAAAAATCCCTATACTGCAAATGAAGGGGAGAAAACCGGGACATAACAGTGTTAGTCTATGTATGCATAAATTGTTAACTAAAAATACTGGAAATATGCAAAGTGATAAGATTTTAAAAGATATTGGAAAACAATAATGTAAAGCATTTAAATTATCATTAGGATGTTTTTCTCAGCTATATTAATATATGTGATTAATTAATCAGCATATCATGCAATTAATTTGATTACATATTTGAATCACTTGATACACTACAAATATGTTATTCTTAATAAAGCGTTATTTAAATTCAATATTAATTCTGTCTAAACACATAAGCATTTGATGGACAGTTATAGTTTTATGTGCATATGCATTGGGTCTTATATATGCATAAAAGACTATAAATGTTTATCAGGTGTAGAACGTGATGGACTATTTGTGTGGGTGCATTTTTTTTTTTTTTTTTTAGAAAAGTGTGGTTTTGCGTTTATCTGTCATGACATCATCTTATAACGTGGGTCAGTCTTGCCACTTCTTTTTCTGAGAAGATGTTTACTTCCTGCCTTACAGTGACATAATGCTAGACAGAGCCACTCAGTGGAAAAACAAGAAGACCTTTCTCTTCTAAACATCCAGCACTTAAGATGTGAATTGAAAGTAGGGCTTTATAATCTCATAAATTTCAATCGATCGGAGCAAGCAAATTAAATGTTCTCTTTCTCTCAAACTGCACTGATGTGTAAATATCATCCCCGCTAAAGATAATTCATCCTGTTGCCCTTCCCAAATTTATAGCTCTTGTGCCAATGGTCTCTGATGTAATGGTATCCTCTCTGTAGCATTTATAAGTCAGAGGATGCATGCATTAACACGCCGTGAAATATTCCTGCTCCAGGTTATGAAAATGCAGGCTGCTAAAACCACCTCACGGCTTACAGAATGTGTTATACTGCTGGCTCTATCCAGACGCCTCTATGTTTTCCTCTGTGTTTTGTGAGATGTCTGCTTGATGAATAATTTATCTGTGGGTATTTCAGAGCTGTGCTTCTACAACCCGTGTGCCATGTGAATGAACTATTCCCAGGTGAGCAGCGGTGGCAGCTGCAATGGTGGAGTTGATTGAAAATGAAGACAGAAGCGACGTGTGAGCGGCGGCACCTGAGTACTGGCAACACAGCCAATGAAAATAAAACAAACTGTCATTTCTGAGCGAATTTCACTGGCGTAATGAGCCCGAATAAAGTGACAGTTAAATACTGTACTTGTACTCAAGCCTGACGCTCCCTGGGACTTAACGTAAATCCACTCCATGCCAAAATAACACCTCGCTCATCTCTCGGCACAGTACTGTCTGTTTTCATTACCGCACGAAGGGCAAAAATAGGATTTTCATCTAAAAACTGCAAGTCTTTCATGCCTACAGGCAGAACTTAGTCGCTTCCACCCTGCATGTGTTAGCTGACAGCAGCAGGCACCTCTTCACACATCTGGTTATACGGTTCTATTTCTGCACTCAGCTTTTTTTTTCTTTTTTTTTTACCTGTCTGTGGCTTCCTCCTCACAGGGATCCTCCGGATTGCTCTTCACATCCTCATGGCTGCTCTTCGCCTCCTCTTTCCTGGCACTGCAAGGTGAGTTGCTCTTGGGAAGCTCCTCGCTGGCTTGGAGGTGTTGGATGATGTTTTGCTGGTGCCATGATTGATCGCCTGGCCTGGCATAAACAGGCGTGGGTCCAGGGTTCGGTGCCAGAATGCTGTGCACGGGGCTGTTGTTCTTGCGGAGTCCTCCTCTGTCCCGGGAGTGACTCTTCAGCCGGACCGGTGTTCCCCGGTGGTCCAAACCTTCCTGTTGGATGTAGCCCCCATTCCCAGCTGAGGTCTGAGTGCTGTGGCTGAACCAGCGCCAGCGGAGCCTGAGGATCTGCTTCACGTCAAACTCCTTTTTTCCAGACACAGACATCCTATTCGCTCTCGATGCGATGCCAGTGGCACATGGAATCTGAGGAATAACGAGGCTGAGTCTCGGCTTCAGAGGCTTCACCTCTTTTGTCTTTGTTGCTGGTTCTGGCCAATAAAGGGACGGTGTCTGCAGCTTCTGCCTTGTGTCTTATTTCCCCTCTTCTCCAACTCTGTCTGCTCCTTGTCCTTAGTTATAGCGCACACATGATATCCTCTGCCTGTACCACCCTCCTCCCTTCCCTTTGTCGTTCTGTGTCTCTCTGCACATACAACACGCACACACACACACAACACAGAAAATTAGGAACGCTTACAGCAACCTGCTCTGATTCCAGTCGCAAATAACGAACAGCTCTTACCCAGGAAGCCGAGGTGCCAAACTGACAGAACGCAGAGGTCAAACCTTAGTGAGGAAAATCTTGTAGCACAGGAAGGAAAGCCAAAACCAGCACCATCTCCTTCCACGAGCAGCATCATCTGCACTCGCACTCACACTCACACTCTGCCCCTTTCCTTTCTGTGTGCACACACATGCTCTTTCCCTCGCTCTAGCTCTCTGTCGCTCTTCACGCATGCACACAGACATGTCTCCTCGCACAGTCCCCCCATCTGATGGGATCCCGAGGGAGACGGTCTCAGCCTCAGCGAAGGAAACCATGCAGAAAAAAATTCTCTCCCTGTCTGTCTCAAGCCGTAGTGACAGATAAACACCAAAGTGTTTCACTGTTTTGACTTCACCAGTTAGTATTTCATCTCAAGTAATGTTTGTCAGTATGTGTCTGTGTGAACTGTGCTGTAAAATCACGGTAAGAATCCATGCATACATCTTTCATTGGTACATCCAAAACATTCTTTGATCTCTGAATACATCAACTTACGAGAAATATATGAGCTGTATTACAGTTTAATTTGATTCGTCAATGGTAACCAATTATTTTCAACTATTATTTTTTAACGCAAACTGAAAAAAAAATCCCCTTAAACTGTATATAAGGCAAAACAAATATTTATCACAATACTAATATTTGTTGATGTTGGGATGTGATAACACTAACTTTTTTTTTATATACATCTGAGAGGTTGTGTTTATCCTATAGACTGTTAGAAAAGGTAGATCTAGATGCGCTGCAATGTCGTATTGTTCATTGTCTGTTTGTATCCCAAGATTTTCTGGTCTTATATTGCCGATACTGATAATGATTTATTCATGTGCAGTGCATTCAGTTGGCTGTTCTACTGCTATGCTGAAAATATGGATACCATCCCATCATACTTTATATTGTATCTGTTATGGTGAGGAGTTCCCTTTGCTGTATTCCTTAGAGTGGTGGAGGGGTTTTGAGCCTCTGACAAATTTGCAAATCAAAACATTAAAATAAAAAGGAAAAGAGAGAGCCATAGGTCTTATTTTAAGGTGATATGCACTAAATCATCAAAGCATTTGCACCAAATCATCAAAGCACTAAATGTAATAAATGTATTTTTTTTGCCCAACATCAGCTTTCATTACAATATATATATATATATATATATATATATAATATATCTATTGTAATGAAAGCTGATATTGGGCAAATTATTGACAATTATTTCTAACAAAGTTCTGAAACAATAAGCAAATTTGCTATCTATCTATCTATCTATCTATCTATCTATCTATATATATATATATATATATATATATTAGGGCTGTCAATCGATTAAAAAATTTAATCGCGATTAATCGCATGATTGTCATGAGTTAACTCGCGATTAATCGCAATTTAATCGCACATTTTTATTTGTTCTAAATGTACCTTAAATTAATACTTTTCAAGTTTTTAATACTCTAATCAATATGGGCATGGATAAATATGGATGCTTTATGCAAATGTATGTTTATTATTAATGAAACCATAGTCAACAGAGCATGAAGACTAGACATGTTTCAAAGGTCATAGATGTTTTTCAAAGAACTTGTTCATGTCTATTAAGACACACGAAAAAAGAAATACCAGGTTCCCATTAGTTCTCTTTCTTTGCACTGAGCAATTTACTTACACAAACCTGTTTACATTTTTGCACGACAGGGCAGCTCACTTCTTCTGAACATGCTAAATGTACATTTATTATTTATTATTACATTTGTTTGCCTCTCTGTGCCCACATACTGTATTTTGATGAAGCTAAATTCTCAATAAAACTGTTTTCATTGGTATATTTTACTGTTTCTGTTGTCAGACAACGGAATGAATATGAAATAGTGACTGAAACACAACCCATAAACGTGATCAACATAACCAGCTCTCCCTTCCAAGATGTTAATCTGCACACAAAAAAAATCATGATAATCGAGCCGTCGTCTGATGAAATCAAATACACATGAGATAAAGACAATAGCTGTGCTGTGATTTTGGCTATACTTGCATGTAAAATTAGAGAAGCAACATAATATCTGTGTTTAACTGAATTAAACCGCTGCCGCGTGCTGAACAGAAACTGAGCAGACGCAGAGAGAGAGAGAGAGGTATGCGCGCGCTGGGAGAGCAAGACCTCGCGCTCGCGCGGCTGTACCGCCGATTCTCAGAAACTAAATAAGGGCGCTTTTTTGAAGGGAAAAAAGTCGCTAAAGGGGTCTGCACTGTTGCTAAGTTGGCAACACTGTGCATCTCCATTTCTCCAACTACGGTTTGGGCCACGGGTCAAACAGAAAATACGCGCTGCGTTAATCGCGCGTTAAAAAAATTAGTGCCGTTAAAATGAACTTCGACAGCACTAATATATATATATATATATATATATATATATATATATATATATATATATATATATCAAAAATATATATCAAATTTGCTTATTGTTTCAGAACTTTGTTTGAAATAATTGTTATATAATATTTCAACCTAAGGTGAAATATTTTGCACCCAGTATCCTATATTTTAATGAGGAATTATTAATAAGAATGAGTTCACCTGTATGTTATTATATATGTGCATTTATTTGTACAATGGTACTGAATTTACAAGTTAATCTGTGCAATGCACAAAATACAACAAATTTGTCAAATTAAGCCATTGCTATTTGCTCTAAATAGAAAAAGAAAAAAAACTGGTAAGACATCTGTCATCCAGTTTCTTGTCATCGTGGCAGATAAGACGAATTACAGGCTTGAATGTCTTTTTTTTTTTTTGCTTGAAAACTTACTATCAGTATTCATATAAGCTCAAACAATTTATCAGTGTATATAGCTTAACATATTAATAAATTGAGGGTGAAGATTTCTCAAAGATTCAAGATCAGTATACCAAATATGAGGGCATACAGAGCAAACCATGTTAATTTTCAAGCTCAGATGCATTGCTTTGTATAGCATGTTTTCTCTGGTACATCCAACATTTCATACTTTATATGTAAAACAATTTCAAAACTATAGAAAGACAGCTTTTTATGTCTGTAACGTGCATTTAATATTTTTTTTCTTCCAACACATTTGCTATTAAATTCTGTCCTCACTGCCCTTAAAGAGCCCTAAGTATCCAAAGTTCATACACTGTATATATACATATTATATATATCCTCTGAAAAGGATTTTGAGGCATAAGACATATATAGGTGATTGTTTTGGTTCAAAACCAGTACACACCAGTATGACCTGAAATAAATGCACAGTCTAGCCTTTTATTCCTGTAGGAGTCAAGGACACCATCTGTTTAAGTCTCTTTGATACAAGTGATGTCAGCTTAGACTGCTGCTCACTGTATTATTCACAAACATCTGCCCTACCAGATAAAGAGAGATTCTTCCTACCTGCATAACACATAAATAATCATAATTCTACAACAAGAAGCATTGATGAAGGAACAACACTCCAAACCCACTGGTTCTTAATGCACTGTTTATTTTCCGGTGTTAATGCAGATTTGACTCCTTTATTAATTTTTATTATTATAACTGTTTTACATGTAATTTTTCCTCCTGTCAAAACAGCCTCTTTTCATGGTTTTGATTTAGAACAGGTATATCTGAACAAAAAAATCTGTGATGCTAAGCATACAAATTGGAAACCAGTTTACTTCTAATATTTCCCCTCTTTAAATGTGACAAACCTGGAGCGACTGGGAATCATAAGGAAATCAGTACACTAAAAATTTTGGAATTTGTACGTATAAAACTGCTTAAGACTGTCGCAGAATCAAACATGTTCAAAGACAAAAGAAATTCACCCTTATCCACTCAATTCCTTGTAATGTCAGTAGCATAGTAAAAGACAATCATTTGTGCCTTACCTTTCAAACGAAACAGGAAAAATATGGGTGTTTGCCTGCATTCTTCTCAGCTAATAAGTTGCTTGTCATAGATTTCAAGCTAACCATAAAATGGATGGCCTCTTTTCTTTTCTCACCCCAGTTATGCTAACGAATATTTGCATACAAAGCAAACCACACTTTCCTCCCTCAAAGGAATTTCCTGATCATTTCCTTCCTTAGTACTGGTTTGAAGAACCAGGACAGGAAAGCCCATTTCCTGTTTTCTTGGTGTTGGCTCCTATCAAAGTATTCATAGAAAGCTGAAAGCATAATAGTTAGATTCAACACATTTGAAAAAAAAAAAAATGCAACCTTGTTTTAAGAAGTATGTTGACATTAATTTTCAAGTTAATGTTCCAACAAAACTGCTCTGTGTGGTTTTGCATTACAAGACAGAGGATTTGTCCATTCATGTACGCTTTTCGTACTTTAATGCAAATGAGTCACATTCAACACACATGTATTGATAATTGTTCACTTTATTAAAAATTTTTTTCAACTGATACAAGGGGAAAAAAAGTTAGAAACTTGCAGCCTAAATGTCCCATTATTTACAAGGGCAAATGCACATTTTATGCCTTTTCAAAATATTAATGTTTTACCATTGGCATTAGCATTCCTGTAGTTATATCACCACATGACAGCACGGCATTTCATACATTTAGTGAGAGAAAGAGAGAGAGTCAATCGGATGTAAAGAAATGTGGAAGATATAACCAAGAAAAAATGCCTTAGAAACCGTTAAAAATCAAAGCAAGTCAAAGCTTTTGCCAGCTGCTTCTTGGTGTGCATTTTAAAGATATTCAAGCAATCATTGAAAAAGACAGTCTTAGATATAAATACTTTAGAAGATTATAATCTCTGTGTAAATTCCATAACAATATCTGAACTGTCATAATATTTGGGACACAAAGTTATGTTATCCCATGTATCGGTTTTGAATCAAATTATTTACAGTTTGTACAGCCCTTAAACTTCATTGTGCTCACTAATGAGATCTGGTTTATCACTGCTCAAATTAGTTACTCATATGCAATGTGTACACATGATACAGCACTACTAATGTAAGTGAAGCTGAAGTTTTAAAAACCTTTCAAATCTAACTAAAATCACTCCTCTTGCATTTAAATGTATCCAGACAATTTTAGAAAGGACAACAGAGTTCCAAAACTTTCTAAAGGTACAAAAATAGAACAAGTTATCAGATGACGGATTTTTATATTAACTACACACATTGTTGGATTGGATTTGAATTTCCTATCTACAAAACACAATTAAAATTACATAACAGATTTCTCTTATTTACAGTTAAATTGTGATTCAGAGAAAAAAAAAATTATATATATCAATGCCTGTAAAGAACATATGTGGGAATTGAAGAAACAGTCAATATGGCAGTGCACTATTGTTTAAATGAAAGACAGATTTACATAGTCATCTAGACTGACAAAAGTGTGTGTGTGTGTGTGTGTGTGTGTAAATGTACTGTGTATAGATACTAGCGTGAAAACTATTTCTTTGGTGACATCGCTATTTCAAGCTGTGGAAACCGAAAACTGCCTTTTGAACCACTATCACTGCTAGATGATGATGACATTCTGGTCTTCTTTGAAGACTGAGCAACTACACCAGCACCCTCAATCCTAACCTCACTTTCATCTGTCACTTCATATGAACCTTTACTTT
>JAFVLL020036612.1:0-13109 GCA_021397915.2 Tor tambroides | reverse complement strand
ATGATAAGTTGAGGAAAATGTGCAGAAGGTCCCAAATTTGGAGGCATAGGGATGTTGGGAGCTCCTCCTTGTTGAGTTATTGGGATTGTTGGGATCACGCTTGGCATAGGGGTAACTGGAGCCACACTGGGTGAGACTGGCCCCAAATTTAGCTGAGGAGGAGTGGGCACCACATTCGTTTGGGTTAGTAGTTTAAACGGAACCATACCCGGTGGAACAGTACTTAAAGTAGTAGGAACCAGATTTTGTTGAGGAATTGGAGGGTGATTGTGTAAGGTTGTGGCTGATGGAGTAAGTTGGGGCAAGGGCATGGAATTGGTTAAAGGCATGCTCAATTGAGATACAGGTACAGCTTTTAATATGGGAGCAGGTGCTGTAGGAAGTAGAGGGACAGATACAGGGATTGGCAGTGGAATTGGAGCAGAGTTCATTACAAGAGGAGGTGGTTGGAGTTGGGAAGGAACTGGATTTGCAGGAGGGTGATTTGGCTTGACAGACGGTGGTTCACAACTTGTCCTGTCTAAATGTGGTGAATCTTGGTATGGGGAGACGTTTTCCTGCCGCTGTTCCAAAAGCACCTGGTTGTGGAGGATCTGAAGCTGCACTGTGTCTCTAAGATAAGACAGAAGGGGAAAACAAGCATGTTTTCTACTTCAGATAGTCCTAAAATGTAATTTAACTCTCAAGTTGTTTTGCAACACTCTGAAGTTGGTACTTACAATTTTGGTTTGGCCAACACTGGTGGTGGATCTTTAAATGACATTCCTTTCTCTTCCTCGTCTTCATCCTCCGGGAGTTTAAAGGTTACACGGAGGCCAACTCGGGAACTAGAGCGGGATTCGTTGTGATTCCCTAACACACCCTCGGGTCTTGTCTTGAGGCAAGAAGTTGGGGGATCTGGTAGGGGATTAACAGTTGGTTGCTCTTGATGGCTACTGGAGTTTACTGGTGGGAGACTAGTAACAGAAGGGCTGAGGGTTGGTTTTGAACCATTTGGTAATGGTTCAACCCAGGCATCAGAGCTCATAGTGATGCTGGAGGCTGATCCGTTTGATGGACATTGGGTCACTTCTGTGGAAGGCTTAAAAGCAGACCCTCCTGAATCAAAGTGTGTTGTGCTAGAGCTGAGAGGCTTATGGTTTGAGTCTGAGTTCAGTGAAGAAGAACTGAAGCTGAGTGGGTCTAGCTGAGGTAAACTAGTCCTGAAAGTATCTGAGTTGTATTTTCCAATGCTGAGAGGGTTTAGACTAGGTAGGCTAGTGGTGAGATCATGGCGAAGGGTACTAGGATTTAGGGAATCTGAGCGAGGCATTCCAGAGACCTGAAGGTCTGAATGCTTATATCCAGAGCTCAAAGGATCAAGGGAAATCATACTTGAGTGAAGCTTGTTGTTTACCAGAGGAACATCTGGTTTACGCTTTAAAGTTGTTGACATCAGTTCTGTTGCCGGAACCTTTTGGAGGGAGGATTCCACTGTTAAAGTGCTTGTTGTTTTAGGGTTGGTGCTGTTATTATTGTGTCCTATCGATGCAGACAAAATGTTGTTCAGAATTAGACTTGAGATGTGATATATGTATACATTTTTATCTCATTGTGAACAGTCTTAAGCTGATCCAATAATCGATTCCACAACAATAAAACAAAATTACCTTTTACTCTCAATACAGCAGTACTGGAAACTGTGCCATATTTATTGCTGGCTATGCAAATAAATGTTCCAGAATCCTCTGGAAAGACCTCCGCAATAACCAAAGTACATATCTCCTCTGATGTCCACACCAAACAGAGAAATTGTACAATGTTAGGTGGTTAGAGTCATGAAATAATTACCTTGACAAAGCAGGGGTAATCAAATCCACCTACCAGATTCAGCCATGGATCTTGGTTCTGCGATGAAAAAAGCAGAATGTTTGGATTGTCAGATAACAACTTTAAGAAGAAAGAGTCAAGCACTGTAAACTTTTCTTTCAATTTACAAGTTGAAACATTTTCAGCAGTTTTCACGGATGGATCCAACCACATATCTAAATGCACTGCGCATTAAAATTATACATACTCTTCTGAAGGATTCTGAAGTCTGGAGAATCTTCAATAAGTGTTCCCTCCCGGTACCAGTCCACTTTAGGGGAGGGAATGCCTTTTACTCTGCACTCCAGAACTACCAACTGACTCTCTAAAGCCAGGATATCCTGGAGGCTCTACAGCAAGAGAGACAATGGTGTACAATGACAATGGAATGGAAAACCTGTAAAAACTAGGTTTTAATTATTCCGAAGATAATAACTATCGCCATGACAATTTTTGGATAGCTGCCAGGGCATTGCTACTCTATACACTATCCGAAAATAACAGCTTGGCACTACCCACAGTTGTCTCTTCTTTACCCCTAATGGGTGCATAATAGTACCCTAGAATAGTAATATGTACCCTAAAGGTAGTAATATGTACTTTTCTGTTCCTAACGTGCACCCTTTAGGTACAAAGGTGTCCCTTTGAGGGTACTGTCCCAGTGACAAGCTGTTGTACCTCTAAAGGTACAATTTTAGCACATTTTTTCTGAGAGTGAACAGTGGATTTTATGCATTTTAAAGGGTGTTCTGTGGGGTTGATAGTGCATTGCTAGGTGGTTTCTAACTGGCCCAAGTCAAACGGGGACACCACCAAGTGTCTATGATATTTCTAAACATGGCTTGCACTGGATTTGCCTGTTTTACAGCCTGCCAGGCAAAACGGCATACCAAGGTTTTGACTCCCTGGATTTGGGACAGGCATCCATGCAAAAGTTTAAAACATGTCAAAATATTATAATACGTATATGTTTTTTTCCCAAGCATTAATTTATACTTCACTGGCGCTCAATGTCAGTATTTAGAAATACAAGCTGTGTTTGCTCTACCTTCGTAAAAACTGGAGCTGCCATCATGGGCCTTACATCGAAGCTTTGAAGATAACTACTGCTGCCATTTAGATTCTGAAAACAAAATATATGGAATGTAAGAAAAACACATGCATTGGTGGGAAATCAAAACTGCAGATTTGGTGTGTTTTTCATACCTCAGAAATGCTCTGTTGAGATGTTAACAGTACATCAGAGATACTTTGGCTGGATGGAGGTGATGGTGGTGATGGTGGGGCAATGGTCAGTGGAGGAATAGGTGCAGTGGGCTCCACCTCAGATATTGGCGTTGGTGGTTCTAGTACAGGTATGGTTGGTTCTAGTACAGGTATGGTTGGTTCTACTACAGATATTGTTGGTTCTAGTACAGGTATTTCAGAGCTGACAACCTTGGAACTCAGAAGTTCTGTATCTTCCTGCTTAGAGGTTGGGTCAGCAATCAGCTCAGTCAGTGGCACTGCTTCAGTGTCAGAAGGTGCTGGTGGTTCAGCAAAGGTGGTTGTTATAGTTGGTGTGGTGTCTTCAGCAGATGTGTTGGGTTCTGCCAAGGCCACAGCAGGTTTGAGTTGAGGAGAACTTTTATGAAGTCTAGAAAAAAAGATGTGTGCGTGTGATTTCAACCTGTAGGGGTTCAAAAGGTACTGCAGATACAGATTTCATAATGGAAAATATACAAACTCACTCTGCTTGAAAATGTTTTTCTTCGTCAGAATCTGATGACGATGCTCCTAATAGAAAATGAAATTGAAATGAACTTAATTTCAGACTGCAGCTGCAATCATTTAGTCAATGTATATTTCATATTAAATAGTCCATAAGTCATTTACTTACCCTCAATGTAAATTTCTGCTGAGGTGGAGTCTGTGCCATAAAAGTTGGAGGCAAAGCAGGAGTATCTGCCTGTGTCTTCTTCAAACGCCTCTGCTATGATCAGAGTGTGTCGCTCACCATTAGCGATAATCTGAATATCAGGACTGTTTTCCAACTCTTTGCCCTCACAAAACCACCTGGAAAACACAATCAGAATGTTACATTCTGGACAGGAACACACATCTACAAGTACATCCACAATACAATAAATTCATGAATGAAAATGTAAAACATGCACACAAATCATGAACGCATCTGGTTTTAATTTGACCTCAGTCGAAAATCCAATGAATGTACATTCAGTTGTATACTGACAATAACAGACTAAAACAAACATCTAAATGTTTCAGCCCAGGCCATTTACAACACAAATACAATGCATATTTACTTAAATGTATATTTAATTCATCATTTTAAAATTTTAAGTGTGCTAGTGACACTAAATGAGTGCCTTTGAATACTATTTGCGGTCTTGCAGGTCACAGAGTTCATTAATTCAAGATACAGAGGTAAACCACCTTTATTCAACAATATCATGACTTTTTTCAATTCACGTTTGATAGCCAAAACGTGCACCGTTACCGTGTAAAACAAAAAAAAGTTAAATTGCAATATATCTCGAAATAGTTGAATATCATCTAGATTTTGAGTCTATCACTATCACAATATGCAAAAAAATTAAATGTGTTGTTAAAATGCAGAATGTTGAATATGACGAATAGCTTTCGGACATATTAAATGGTCGATTCAGCCTAATTAATGTCAAAAATACAGATAACAAATATCTCTATTAACAAAAATAAAGAATAAATTTCAATTTTTATGGAAGAATCTCTTGAAAAACCAGTTGATTAGAAAAAGCTATTTACTTTCAAATTTACAAAAGCATGTAAAAAAACATCAGAATTAGAAAATAGCAATGGTTAAGACCAGCAGCAAATGCCAATAAGAAAAAATATCCAACATGAAGACATAGCAACATTTTTAAATCACTAAATGGATGAATGAAACCAGACAGATTTTTATTTCACCAAATACAATGAAACTAAATTTTCATTGTATTTACTCTACTGACATGACAACTTTCTTTAGTCATTTAATGGCAAAAATCAGTTAATTGACTTACAGTTGTCAGACTATTAGATATTAAGCCATTTACTAATGAAGTTATTTTTTGCATATATTACTTTGTGTTAAAGAAGATATTCAAAACCATTTCAATGCATTTCACAAATCATCCAAAATCAGTCCTCCTTATCAAACACATCAGCAAAATAAGAACCACATCACAACACAAGACAGCATTCATTCAGTAATAAATCAATGGGCTAAAATTCTTGAATCCACAAATATAACTTTACCACAACCTTACCTAGAAGACCGCACGACAGTTATTTCACTTTAACTGCTGTTTCCTAAAATTTCCTCGCTGAAATTTAAAGCGCTTCTGAAGAGAGGAGCTGTGGTTCATTCCATGGGCGAGACATGGCTGAAATGTATTGGGTTCGATCCATGAGCCAATGAGGATCATTTCTAATGAGTAAGACTCTACTTTGAAAGCCTGAGTTGTGGGGGAAAAGACATCCAGGGCTAGATCTGCACCTGTTCAGGCTATTTTCCCTCTCGACTCACCCAAGGCACAGGAAACCCTGTTAAAACTGGACACAGCATCCCTGACCGACACGCACGAGCTAAACATAGAACGGCCTCTCATACAATCACCAACACTGATAATAGATCTGTCAGATATTTAGCAGGCATTTGCCTCTGACAGAGAAACACTTGACATTTTTAGTTAAAACAACTACATTTACAACATTTACTTATTTAGAACTTAAAAATAATGCTTTAAGATTTTGGAAAATATACTACAAAGACAAATTATTAAGTCAAATGTTTCTAGAAAGCATTGGCCATGTCATTTATGTAGAGCCGGTCAGATGAACGTTCTCAAATGGTGCTGTAAGTAAAATGTTGAAAAGTGAAGTAAGTTTGGGTCACTGGAGGGGTGATCTAATGTTTCTGACATCACAGTCTCTCGGTCAGCTGAGAGCAGCTGTCCAAACACGTCTCCTGTCACACAGACACGCTCAGAAAAGCACGGGTTTCCTTGACCTGTCAGTGTGGGAAGTTTGCATTGAGTAACGTTTCATCAATGACACACTGATAACCATAATTACATTTTTAAAAAAAATCATGGTGTTTAACAGGTGAATAAATAGCTTGAATAAAGGCTTTGTCATGTTAACACTATGTTATGTTTCAGTTTTTACAAGATATCTTTATGCTAACAGAAAATGCATCAATTTATGTTTACTATGTAATAGGTTATTAAATGCAAAAATGATAAATGCATGATCAGTTCATTCAAAGTTATTCAAGGCAAAAACGTTACATGCATGATTGTTTTATATGAAGTTTTTAAATGTTTTAACGTTTAATGCAAGATCAGTTTATACAAAGTTATTAATTGCAAAAACATTAAATGCATGATCAATTTATACAATGATATTAAATGCAAAAACATTAAGTGCATGATCAATTCATACAATGATATTAAATGCTAAAATGTTAAATGTATGATCAATTTATATGAAGTTAATAAATGCAAAAATGTTAAATGCATGATCAGTTTATACCAAAAAAACTATTAAATGCAAAAATTTTAAATGCAAAGCTATTAAATGTATGATCAATTCATACAAAGTTATTACATGCAACAAAAATTAAATGCATGATTAATTTGTACAAAGATATTAAATGCAAAACAAGGATAAAATAATTTTAATTTCATAAATGCAAACATGTTAAAAGCATGACCAATTTTTTAATGTAAAGTTATAAAAATAAAAGCACACCCAATTTATATGAAGTTGTGATGAAATAGCCTCATAGTTCACTCAAACATAATTTTAAATCATAACTGAAGAGAGAATATATCCATAAAATAAGTCTAATTGTAGCTAAGAGTTTTTCAGCACACTGGAGCACTAAACCTTGTGTATATTATGACAGATGTCCAGTTTATAGAGAAGCACAAGCTGAATATCCCGGCTGGAGCAGCACATTTCCACAATCTGAGTCATCCTGCTCTTTAGGCTTTGCAAGTTATGAGAGACCGAAAGATAATCATCCTTTAAAGTTCATCTAGCCTCAAGCCAGGAGCTAATGTTACACAATTTTGATTTCTTCTGTTCAGCAATTAGCTTTTAGTAAACATAAACATTATCACCATTTCATGACAAACACACTTACTACAAGAGTAAACTCATTCAACACACAGAACAGTGCTGTTATTAACTAAAACTATTAAAAATCATTTTTGACATCTTACATCACCATATATGATTTTTTGTAAGGAAGTGACATTTATTTGTGCAGTTTATTTCATGAATTAGGCCAGAAAAGACATTCATTGTGCCCAAGTAAACACTGCTACAATAAACTATAATCATATCCGCACTAATTGTGCAATAATTTGCAAAGCTCTGTACCCATTTAATAGCTTGTTTACTCCTCTACTCTTTGGCTAACTGTGCTCTACTGAAGATATTGGACGATAATTTCCACTGCATTCTCATAGCATCATATTTCTGATGTAGCAAAATTAGAATGGCTGAGCTCAGACGGTCAGCTTTCACAAGACCTCTTTGTGCTCACAGGCAATGCTTGAGAAAGCAGATTTTTAGCATGCATTTGCTAGCAAAACCTGTTGCCATGATGCTACAATATTACAGATCCCTTGTGAAAAAGTACACTTTTTTTACTTACTGTACTTAGAAAAAAAAACTACTTAAAAAGTATTTGTTATGAAAATAAGAAGTACTTATTATGGAAATAATATACTTTAAAAGAATATACTTAAGTGCAAAATGAATGTAATGTTTTTGGATGCTTTATTGCATGTTAATTGCAACTGAATGAAAACATATTCCAAATTTATATCAAATGCAATTATTTAAACTTAAAGGGATAGTTCACGCAAAAATGACCTTTTTTTCTCTCTATACTACGGAAGTCTTATCAACTCTTTCATTACCAACATTCTTCAAAACATCTTCTTTTGTGTTCGAAATATCAATGAAATTCATACCGCTTTGAAGCAACATAAGGTGAGTAAATGATGACACAATTTTTCATTTTTGGGTGAACTATCCCCAAGAGAGCCACTTAAGGACTTGTAGTATATCTTTACATGCAATTTCTCAATTACTTTTCTTTAAAATATGGTTAAAGTGTACTGCTGAATACTGTTAAATATATATGATAAACTAAAATGTATGTTAATGTCATTTCTATTATACAAATTAGTACATTTAAAATGTATTAACTTTAAATATGAATTAAAATTAGTTACAATTATAATCAAGTACCTTACATGTGCTTTAGTCAGTCAACACATTAAAATAAGTGCTTTTTTTAAAGTACAACAAAAGATTATTAAAACTTACTTTAAAATAAAAATGATAATTTGCACTTTTTAAGCGTACTTAATTCTATTAAGAAACAGTCACAAAAGTGTCTCTCTTTTTAGGAATGCTTTTGTTTCGTTGATATTATATTATCCACAAGTAAAGTTGGTTAAAAATACATTTAAGATTTAAAGTACACTACAAGAGCACATTCAATGCAATTAAACGCACAAGGGTGTTGTCAAGGTGTTGTTATTTACACAAAAAAATCTGTTTTTAAGTTTTTACAAGAAAAAAATCCTGTCATTCTTTCAGAATTTCATGTTTTAAATCAATGCATTACTTGCAATTTATGTGTAATTATTTGTGATATTTACTTGCAATTTCTTAGTAAGTGTGTGTGTGTGTGTGTGTGTGTGTGTGTGTGTGTACACTGAAAAAAAAAATGATTCATTGAATTTACTCATTTTTTTAAGGTAAGTGGTTGCAATCAATTTATTTTAGCTACATTTAAATAAACAAATTTAATTGACTAACTTTCAAATTTATTATTTTTTTGAATGTAGCTAAAATAAATTGCTTGCAACCACTTACCTTAAAGAAATTAGTTGCTAAAGTTTCTGACTATTTCTTGCATTTACTAGTTGGCTGCATGAGCAACAGTAATAATATTGCACTAATCATGTGCATCAATAAAAGCAGTTCAAACTCACCGAACTTCAGGAGCAGGCAGTCCTCTGACGATACAATCCAGCTGCACTTTACTGCCCTCAGGAACCTCCCTGCTTTTGAGTTTCTGTATGAAGTGTGGAGGTTCACACACGGGTTCCTCCGAGCTCTCCGGAGGAATCAGGGCCGGTTCCTCACACGCCGGCTCCGGCTCCTGAGGCTCCTCCGTGTCTCGACTGCTCTCCATCGGCTCCTCCATCTGCTGGTTGAGCAGGATAGGTCTTTCTCGATCTTCTGCATTAATGGAGTACGAAGTGCCATCAATCTGGGTTTTGTTCTGGCTTCGGCTCCGGTGGGGTTTGCAAGTACGAGGCCGAATGCGCTTGGAGCTGCTGGCTTTAAACAGAGACGAAAGCTCTTCTATGAAATCAGCTGCTTTGTTGAGGAACTCCTTCTTGGATTGGGTCTCCAAGCCGTATGGAGCGTTTCTCTGAGGTCTTTTGAAATCCGCCGCAGGTTCCCTAGCACTTCTGACGTTCCTGATCGTATTATCTTGGATGGGAGTCTGGACTGTATGTCTTTCTGAAATGACCTCTGCTTCTGGAGTGGGTTTGTTGGAAGGAAGATTATAGTGGCTCATTGGTGGATGCGCGTCGGATCTCTCCTCACGTTCTGTAGGATCGCTGCTGATGGCTTTGCAGGCCAGATCGACGCTCTTGTCCAGTTCCTCCTGGCTCAGGAAGGCAGAGAGGTCTGGGAACTGTGGCTCTGCTTTCCCACCGGAGTCGTCTGCTTTCTCCTTGAGCGTCCCGTACACCAGGCGGCGAGGGGCGTCTATGCAGCTGGGTTCGCCGTGTCTGTGATGAGCTCGGGCCTCGGCCAGGTAACTCTCTCGCAGAAGCTGCGATAAAGACGTAGGCTGATCCATGCTGTTCTCCTGCATGCTGTTGGAGACAAAAAGACAAAGACTTATAACACCGAGTCAATACAGTCTCTGCAAGATCTACTCGATCATCATTTGTTGTTCCTTTTGGTCACTCTGCCTTTGGGTTATCGTCTTTCTCAGTGAAAGCTATTATTCACTGGAACACTCTCCCAGAAAACATAAGGATGTGCACATCTATTGACATGTTTAAATTAAAACTAAAATCTTATTTAAAATCAACTCAAATCTGTAAACACTGACACGGCTGTGGTTTAACTCAACGTTATCTTTACTGTTCTTTTTTGGCTCTTATAGGATGTGTACAACTAATTATTACTGTCTTTGTTGTTTTGTTTTTATGTTTATTTGTGATTATGATTACCTGCCAAGGGACCGTGGATGAAAACTAGCCATTGGCTAAATTCGGTACAATACATGAAATGGAAACATTTATTGTACATGGTCAAATAAATTTTAATAAATAAAATAAATAATAATCACCTACTGTGGTGAAACAAGGGACATTTTTGGACTTTTGACAAAAGTTATTTTTTATAATGCTTTCTGCTAATCCACTGTAATTTCTAATTATCTAAAATAATAATAATAATAATAATAATAATTTGTTACATTTATATAGCGCTTTTCTGGGTACTCAAAGAGTAGAGTAACTTTCTGCAAATTACTCTTATGTTTCTGAATATGTATCATGCCTACTTTTAGAAAGTAATTTAGTTTACATGGATCCATAACTCAAAATATGTCTGATTTCATATTGATGAGATACTATATTATTTGTTCTTATAAAATGTATAAACCCCCCCTTAACTGGATACCATTTATTTTTAACTGGACTTTTAATAATAATTTTTAACAAGATTGCACTCACAAGAAGCAGTTTCCAGCCAATTTTAGAGCTGAACACAACTAGTTAAACTCATAATCACTCTAATATTTCTGACATTTCCAGATTTTATATATATATATATATATATATATATATATATATATATATATATATATCTATATATATATCTCTTTAGCATTCAAAAAGCATTCCCTATATTCCTCATATAGGGAATAAAATCAAATTTCATTAAAACTATACACATGCAGTTACATTTCAAGCATTTTTTTGTTCCACTACATACAGGATCTCTCTTAAAACATGAGATCAATCGTTAGATATTTAGAGCCCTATCAGAACACATTTGGAACAATGAAAATCTTATTTTTGGTAACTATATGGATTTTTAATAATCATTTCTAACAAGACTGCACTCACAAAGAGCAACTAAAAAAAATTTGAGAAAAAAAATAAAAATTGAGAGATGAGCACAAATAGAAAACTCACATTCACTATAAGATTTCACTCTTTCAGGCCTGGAAATAATAATTATAAAATTTCCTGATATTTTAAAGTTTTCTGTGCAAAAACAAGGAGGGAAATGGAAAGCAAATGCCATTTTCATTAAAGGTATAATAAATGCATCTACACTTTTGAAGTTGTAAAACTAAAATTAAAACCATAAAAAACAGTTATGTTACTTGAAATGAAATAAAATATATAAAAAAAAGTATTTCAGCCAGTTGCCAAGGCAACATTTCTCATTTAAATTTAATTTAACTTCATATACTAACATAACTAAAACTAAAATAAATATAAACACAATAAAAAATTTATAAAAATTATATAGACATAAAAAAACTACTAAAAAGGACAGAAATACACAACAAAATCACTAAAACCTTCTCTAAAAATAAATGAAAATGGAAAATATAAAAACTGACTCAAAATGATAATAAAAACTTTAATAGTATTTCAATGATAATAAAAAAACACTGGTACATTTTACAAGAAAATATGAATTCAGTCTTTAAAAATTCACATTTAATTCATTGTGCTTCTTTATAATTATTAGTAAAATTTACTAGCAATTATAACTGAAATCCAACACCTATATTTTCTCAGTGCACATTTTAAGCATTTGATTTTTTGTGCCACAACAAAAAAGAATTCTTTTCATATTTAGAGCCTAATATCAACTCATTTGAATCTTCCTAGCAAAATCAGAGAAAGGCTTTCACCATTGCCCACCCTGTTGTTATTGAATCCAGAAAGGGGATACGCCTGCAGATGCTACTGACACTCAAATCAGAGCAATTAACCGCAGCAGCGATGCCCTTCCAACAGACCTGTGCAGACAGCTGTTATGTGCATTAATCCTGTGCAGACACACTCCAGCCCCCCGTCACTGCTAATTATAGCACAGCTCACTTTACATGAGCACAACACAACACTATAAAAAATATTACTCACTACAAGAACTTTTGCAAAAGTACAATGACCAATTAACTGTTCTATAAGAGTCAATCAATGCATTATGTATATGATTTATTACCTCCAGAACTGTTATGACATGCCAAACTAAAATAGAAACTGACTCTGTCTGGACAAACATATACATAGCTGGATGCAATTTTACTCCATAGTTAAGCATGTTAAAAAGTGAGTGCGTTGCATGCATATAATGAAAGCATTAAGTGGGATAAATAAGTCATTAGACAACAAGGTGCTTTACCTTTGACTTGTGTGAATGTCCACAATGTCTAGATCTACTGCACCTGCTTATAAACCACTTAATTCCAGCTTTCCAGAGCTGGCCCGAGCGCAGCTGCCACAGCCTTTTCCTAGTCTTGAGCAAAGTTAACCTTGGAGTTTACAGCAGCAACGCAGTGACCGCCCTCCAGTAAAGCAGGAACATTTGTCAGCGTGTCGGTGGCAGGTTATTTGAGGGAGGTGGAGGGTTTGAAGCGTGTGCTAGGGAACGATCGCTCCTCATTGGCCAGTGAGAATGCTGTCAGGAGAAGGGTGACACCTTTGTGAAGCACCTACGACAGTCTGGAGGACACAGAAGTAGTGCATTATGGGTGTTAAAGGAATAGTTCACCCACAAATGAACATTTGCTGGAAATGTATACTCACTCTTAGGTTATCCAATCCAATCCAAACTCGCTCTTAGGTCATCCAAGATTAGGATGAGTTTGTTTCTTCATCAGATTTGTAGAAATGTAGCATTGCATCAGTTGCTTAGCAATGGATGCTCTGCAGTGAATGGGTGCCGTCAGAATGAGAGTCCAAACAGCTGATAAAAACATCACAATAATCCACACCACTCCAGTCCAGTCCATCAGTTAACATCTTGAGAAGACAAAAACTGAAACAAATCCAGCTTTAAGATGTTTTTAACTAAAATATGAGTCCATAATAACGCTTCCTCCAGTGAAAAAGTGGTCTGGTCTGAATCAGGAGAGAAATCTGCACAGATCAAGCAGC